>JAPSES010074616.1:0-10308 GCA_029822895.1 Maxillicosta whitleyi
GACAAATGTCCTCGTAAAGGAGTGTTGTTTTTTTTAATATACGTACAGGTAGTCCTCAGGTTACGAACGAGTTCAGTTTCTACGCTGACGACATAACCCAAATGTTTGCGTAAGTCCAAATTAACCCTGTAGTACCCCTAAATACCCCCTAAAGAACTATCCAAATACATGCATTACACTTTATATTAATAAAAAATAAGATACTGTACGTACAGTATACAGTGAATATATACAGTAATAGCAGATGAGATTTCGGCGTCGTAAAGTCACAATAACGTAAGTTGGGCACGTCGTAACCAGAGGACTACCTGTATATTATTTTAATGTTTATTGAGAAATCATTGAAAATAATATAAAACAGGACATGATACTGTGTGATAGTAGATGTTTTTCTCCAAAAACGAGTTTGCAAAACTTAAAAAAATACACTCTTCCTGCTCTAAAACATATTTGTATATATTACAGATATTTATTAATGTGGGATATTGTGTTTAGACATTCTAAATAAGGTTGTAGTTCTACATTAGGTTTAGACACTTACTATGAGGTCAAATTGGGTCAAATTTGACCAGAACCAAACTGTGAAGGTTTAAGAAATGAACAGTTTTTAAAGCGTTAAAGGCTGTGTTTATGTTTTCTGTATTATATGAAGAAAACAGACCAAGAAATAAATGCTTATTTTTTACTGTTTTTTGGGGATCCTCAATTTCCCCAGGGTAGGATAAATAAAGTATTCTATTTTATTGTATTTTATTGTATTTTATTCTGTTTTATTCTACTCTATTCTAGCCTTAGACTTGTGCACAGTACTGTACATTTTAATTTAACTCCTGAAATTTGACCCTCGGAGCAAAATTTCATCATTACTCCATGGATTCATAACTTCACCAAATGCATATTTTTCATTGGACCGGGTTGGAATTTATGTAGAAAATCTTAACAATGTCTGACGTGTATTGATGTAAAAGTTGTTGCTGAAATCAAATGAATATGCATAAATGATTTGTTCCTCCAAATGAAGTATCTCCACTTCCTCGCATATTTAATTTTGTCTGGTTTGATTTCATTTTATCATGTCAGACATTGTTTGGTCGTGTCTAAAAGTCTGGCTGCAACAGATCTTGTTAATTATAGTTTCAGAGCTGAAAAACCAACCATCTGACTGTATATTTTGCAAAGAGGATTATTTGGTTCCCACGAAGGATTATTTTCTTTAAATGTTTTTTTTTGTTTTTTTTATGGGCAAGTGTTAATATTCATTGCAGATGTATAAAAACAAAAGTTGAAAGATGTTTTATCGCCGCTTTAATCATTTATTGACACAGATTTCTTGCACTTGTTAACGTTTGACAAAGCCAAAAAGCGTATGTGGAGGAGTGGAGGAATGCACAGACACACAACAACACAACAACAACACAAAACAGACTAACAGAAGTACTGAGCAGAGTCCAAGCTGCTATTAGCCGAGCCACATGGAGGTTAACATCGAAAACAGACGTAAATAATCCGTTTGTTGGTGGTTCTTTGGAGGCTGAGATGGTGGAACTCCAGTTCTCCTGCTTAGGGCTGCGTAAAGGACTCGGTAAAGGTCCGACGATACGGTACGAATACAACAACAGGATCACCATACGATATGTTGCAATACTGGTAACAAGGTGGGGTTCTTTTTCATTGTTTCCTGCAGCACTTTCTAGGCAAGGCGGTCGCCTTAGCAACCTCGCCCCACTGCCTTGCCAACAACCCAGGAAAAAAAACTTCCTTAGTGCAGGCACTGAGACAGTATTGATAAATAAATTGTGATTGTGACACCTAGTGGTTGGATATATTACTACGGGGTGTGCGTCATCCTCAAGGCACAATTTTCAAACTACGCTACCGGTGCTACGCAACGCCACATCGCAACATTGCGCTGCAACCCTCCACCCTGGGCCCGACAACTCACTGCCCAGACTAAGCAATTTTTTGCGGAAAACACTGTTTTTGTTTTTTTGTTTGATTTTTTTTTTATGATTATTTCCTCTAAATAAAGAAATGCACGCTTTTATTTGATCAGATAAAAGTAAAAACATATCTATATGTGAGTATATAAATAAGAGCAAAAGATCTATAGAGTAAAATAATTATACGTAAATGTATAAATAAGGTTAAAATATCAATATGTGAATATAAATAAGAGCAAATTATCTGTATGTGAATATATGAATAAAAGTTTGCAGGATTCCTAAAAATATATAATATAACAAAAATCAAAATGAACCTCCACCCTGTCTACATCGATACAGTATCACAAACTAAAACATCGCGATATATTGTGGAACAGATATGTTCTCACACCCCTACTTGTGTTGAAATGTGCTAAACTGCAGTGGAACCGTCATCTCCACGTGTGGACGGTGTCCGACTGAACAAAGTCTTGGATTTAGCAGCTCTGTGATCTTAATAGACCGCTTTAACGGGACAATAAAGCCAACATGTAGCAAACATCTAAGTGTCCGTGCTATAAAAACCAACGGTCTGTAATTCATTGTCATCGTTTGGTTTGGATCACGTCGGAGCACACATCTGTAAAATACATCAGACAAACCATCGGAATGAGCAGCGGTAAACTCTGCTGCTCCAATATTTCTAACACTTATTCCCTTGTTTTTGTGATTGAACCTAACTTTTCCAAATGGACTTTATTTTGGAAGGTTTGTAGACAAAAGAAGAGATCATATTCCCCATCGTACCGCTAATCAGCCTCCGTGCTGTGGATTTGTGTGACATGTTCTGCGGAAAGTTCTCCGTAAGAAAAACAGACGCTTGAAAGCCCAGAGTTGTGACTTATTACTGTGTAACTGTATCTGGGGGAATTCGATTCAATTAGAGGTCGATTGGTTTAAATCTATTCCACTGAAGCCTCGTTAGAGCTCGTTTAGAGACGACACTGTTATTAAATTAAATTTATGAATTGGACGTCAGCGCTAGCCTATGCGTAAACGCTTGAAGTTCGTATTCTTGTTGTGTATTGAATCTGTGATGTAGAGGGTGGTGTTTGTCTTTCATTTGTACCAAGGACACACTGGGGGGGGGTGTCATAATTTATGTCCTTAGCTGATACTTGTGTTTTGTAAATGTCTAGAAATGGAGCCAAATGTCGTAAACTGCAGGACAGGACTGGACAAGACAGGACAGAATGAGACGAGATGAGACCAGGACAGGACAAGTCCATGATGATATGAGACAAGACTAGGACAGGATGGGATGAGACCAGGACAAGACAAGATGAGACCAGGACAGGATGAGACAAGATGAGACCAGGACAGGATGAGACAAGAAGAGACCAGGACAAGACAAGAAGAGACCAGGACAGGATGAGACAAGATGAGACCAGGACAGGACGAGATGGGACATTGGTTTCCAGCCTTTTTTTGTCCCTTGACCCCATTTTAACATCATATTTGTGGCGACCCCAGACATTGACAACAGACTCTTTTTTTTTTTTTGCTGTAACGTATTTGTTTTTGATCATGTAATAGTTTGCTCTACTATGTTGCAAATACATGACATTTATTCTATATAATATCTATGATGCACCTTTTTAAAAAGGTCATTAAAAAGCATTAAATAGATTTTACAAAAATGAAAGCCTTCAATGGCATTAAAAAAATTAAATACACTTGATAGAAAAAAAACATTGCTATTCATGATACATTTCGATTATATAAACATTTCATCATTTTAATCAGAAGTATAGTGTGATGGTTGACTGACAGGTGGAACCCTTTAATTGGCTATTGTAGACGAGGGAATATTAGCAAATGTCGGAAAAAAGGGATAAATGTGAGTTTCAGCTGAAGTGATTGGAACTATTCAGAACCTGGTTAAAACCTGTCGAAAAACTATATATAAAACTATCTGCAGTTGGACGTAGGTTTTAAATTAGTCTTCAAAGAATTGAATTAGATTTGCCGACACCTGCAGAAACCCTGTAATCATAGTAAATAAAATGTGCAGAAGGTCATACTGACTGATGCAAAAGTTTGGGTGGACTTTAGGACGTAATGAAAACTGTGGAGCTCATTTGTTAAATCAAATGAGGCTTGAAAGTAACTTTTTTTCCCCTTCGTTGCCACAGAGACTTTTCATTAAATTTAAACGTACTCATTGTTACTGAAACTGGAGGAAAACTTGACTTTCTGAAACCTAAAAGGCAGCGTTAATCATTACGATCGTTTGTTTATCAGACGGGGACAGGTGTTTGTTTACCTGCTTTACTACATTATTACATTACATTACATTTGGGAGACACTTTTATCCAAAGCGACTTACAAGGTACGTATATAGGCATGTATAGCATAAAGGGCCTTGCCTAAGGGCCTCAAACTAGCAACTAAAGTCAGCGGTGTAAACCACTAAGCTATCCAGTTGCTTTACTAGTTTCATATACTTCCTGTAGCCTTCATCATGTGTGTCACATGATGTTGCGGTGACTGGATATCTTAGTGGTTTACACCGCTGACTTTGGTGTGGAAGGTTGCCAGTTTGAATCCGAGGTCAGGACCTTTACGTTATAGATGCCGATACCTTGTAAGTCGCTTTGGATAAAAGCGTCAGCCAAATGTAATGTGATGTAATGTGTCTTATTAGGTTGGTCAGACAGTAGGAAGGGTTTACGCCCCCCCCACAGTCTGACGTCTTCTCCAGGACCACAGGTGTGTGATCAGTCAACGTGTCGTCATCCCTGTTCAATGTCTTTGGCTTTCGTTTCCGTATCTCAATGGCCTCTGATCCAGGAAGTAGCTGAAACCGCTTTGATTTTAGATTCAAGCCAAACAACACCAACGACAAAAAAAAAACATCATTAAAGGACGTTGTTGAAGCGTATAAACATCGTGGGACTCTTTTGGACAATAAGTGAAACTTTTCTTGTCGCTCGGATAACCTGCAAAAACCTGATGATTTTATTCTATAAATCATATGTTGATCGTAGGTCATCTAGTACAGGAAGTAGCTGAAACTAGTCAAGCAGGTAAGCAAACAACTACCCCTGTCCGACAAATGAATGATCAGAGTGAATGAGCGGAAAACTGTATGAAACTTCCTGGGGTAACTCGGCCCAATCTGACGAATTCAGCCCGAGTCGCCACCAATACAAGGTCCCCGCTCATTGAACTGAAAAAAGTCGGCCACGTTATTAAAGCGCACACTCCTCCATCTGTGCCTATGCGGGGAAAACGAGGGGCACAGGAGCACCACAGGCCATGTGATGTTTCCAGAGCAGGTTACTCTACCTCTTCTAATTCTCCACTTTCTGAACGCTCTCCAGGAGACGTATAGTAATCCTGCGCGGTAGTGTTTCACGCCTAGTTAACAGTCAGAGCTTCTTCTCGAACTGCGCTGAGCCTCCTGCCAGATATGTGCCCGGATTGAGTCTTAGCCTTTGACTGCCAAGAAAATGTGTGAATTAACAAAACTTAGGCTATTACCGTGGTGGTTGGCTTACCGAAGGAGCCGGGGAACGGACCCGAAGCAAACCGTGCGAGCGAACATCCCAGCAGATCCATAATATTAACTTGGCCTGGTGGATTTTCAACTTAGAAAGTGCTCCACTTTATCTCCCCCTGCCTATATTATACATGTGGCTCCACAATAATGAAGGCTTGAGTAAATTCTGCAGGCTTAACAGGCAGCCAGGCAGGTTAATTCTCCAAATTGAGGCTGTGAAAGAAGACTTGTCCATTTATTAAGAGGGATTAATTGTATTTTATCTTCATTTTTAAGTTTGCCAATACATTCCACCTCTCTCACTTGTAATACTGAGCGTGAGGTTTAGCATAAATCACAATTACAATCTGTTCTGCAGCCGGCAGATTGTTGCGAAAACTGTTTAATCAAATCTCTACCTGCTTGACAAACAGAGGGAGGAGGAGAGGTACAACAGCACATCCATCTTGCGAAAAGGGGGAGAAAAAAAAGGGGAAAAAAAAGAAAAAGTTGGTACTGGCAGAGGCTGCCTGCACTGATATATAACTGCAAACCCAAATTAACTTGGCAGGGATAATCCCACAAAATGATAGCTCCAGCAATGAAAATAACATTTGTACGAATTCCTCATGACCCGAGCAGGGATGAAGTACGCCGCCTCATCGCCAAAAAAGCCCCAAAAATGTAAACAACCCCGCAGGTGAGTCTGACACCTCAGCTGGGTATTTCTAGGCTGTCTGGTAAACGGAACTAAATGTTGACCTTTGAACTCAGACAGAACCGACAAGTGCGTGTGAGGTTTTTGTTTACCGACTGTGGAAGACTCTGCCGCTTGTTTTTCTGGGTTAAACGCTCAAGTCGCTGCGGTTTACGCTAATGATCGCCCCTTAAATCGCAACTTAAATGGCATTAACCTTTTAAACCGGGGGTGTCAAACTCATTTTAGTTCAGGGGCCACATTTGTGATCAGAAAAGTAACAGGAACAGTAAAATAATAAGAGAAAAAAAGTAGAATTATATTATCAAAGTGTTTATATTTAAAAAATGTCCTTAAAAATCTGAATAACATGAACAACCGGACATGTATTAAGAAAAATATGTACGATTTTAACAATATTATTCCATAATTTACTATTTATATGTGTGAATTACAATTACAAATACACAAAATATCTAGTAACAGGTTTAATATTGATGAAACTGCACTTAAGATATTTCAGGTTGTTCATATTTGTGATAATTATACAATTATAATAAACACCTACTTTACATTTATTTAAAGTGTGCACACATTTTTTGAGACACTTGTATATTTTATTTTTTTATCTCCATTTTTTATTATGATAAGACAGAATAAACAAAATAAATAACAAAAATAGTTGGAATTCCTGAAGACTGCACAGGGTGCGTCAGCGGTGACACGTCAGGTTTTAAGGAGTTAAACAGAAGACAAAACGGGACAGAAAATGAGACAAAACTGTGTCTCTGCGGTTTGTAGGTCATTTAGGGAGAGAAAAAAAAAAAGCGAAGACACCGCTGCGGTAGGTTTCTCGCAGTGGCTCATTTAGAAAGACTAGCCCGAGGTAACTGGAAATGAACACTTCTCTCGCCGCTGCCGCACATTGTCGAGGTCCCTGCAGGTCTCTGTTGAGGCCCATTAGGGTGACATCTGGAAGACAGATACTGGAGACGCACACAAACACACACACACACACTCACACACAACCGCTAATACTGGGTCTGTCAGCTAACCTAAGGGATTCCATGGCAAGACATGAAAGTATTGCTGACCCAGTGTCCGGGTAAATATAGATATTTAAAAGTCACGCACACAGAAACAGAACCGTGATTTGTCTTCTTATTTTTTTTTAATGAACACCCAGTCAGTAGATCTGCATGTGGTTTACAGATAAATCCAACAACATACATAGAGATGTTGAGGATGAGTCTTTGCTAAATAAATACTCCCAGCAGCATCGATCCAATCCTCAATGATATGTCTGCGACCGAAACCATCAAATACTTAGGAGCGTTTTTCTGAAACACTTCCAGACACGTTAACTCCCTGCAGACGAATATAAGATCTGTACGATATCTCCTGAGAAACGAATAAAAAACGACCTATACCGTGTTTTCCAGTTTTGAATCCTATAATACGATGCAGCTAAAGCTAACGGCCTCAGGGGGCGTTGTTAGCAAGAAATTCATATGAATCCATTCATTCCCTACGTTTACATCTATGTAAGATCTGTTAAATGTTTCCTAACAAATGAGTAAAAATGATTTAAAACATGATCTACAACTTAATCTGGATCTGGATTTTCTCCAGAACATCCTCAGCTCATGTTCCACACCTCATAAAATTCAGTACGGTTATTTTTTTAGATCATTTTCTCAGAGATTCAAGATTTTATTGATCCCACGCTCATGGTATGAACTGAAACGCAAAACCATCAACAAGACTGAGCGATGAAATGAGCTAAAACCTTGTAAAAAAAACACTTGAAGTCACATAGAAATTATGGGTGTGTTCAAAATATAGATACAGGGATATATCATCACGGGCCTCTTCACGATACACGTCGATACGGAGGCGTCAGTATCGATATTTCACATGCAACAAATAATTAGTTTATCAAGTTTGTGAAACAGCATCTGACTTTGCATGTTTTAAGTTAAGTTTGTAAAATGTCTCTTAAGTCGCCGCTAAAGTCTGTTAAAATAACAGTCAAATACTAACTACATATGCAATAAAAGGCGGAAAATACAGTTCCGATTAGTGTCAAATTAGCATAAAAATTACCCGCGGCTCTTATAGTTATTGTTTTCCTGCAGCAGCAAACAAGACAAATCTGTGTCAACTCTATTTGCAGTGACATCCTCTTAAAAAAGACACGAAAAACGGGTGAAAAACTACGACGGCGCGAGTTCAAAGTCCTTCACCGTGCACTAACTTCTACGCCGAAGATGAACAGAGCGCACTAGTTTTGTGGAATATTTACATAATTGTAAAGACACAATTATCTAAGCAGAAGTAATGTTATCCCCGCCGAACACAGCGCCATAAATCAAACTCCGAGCCCCACAAAGAAGCCTGTTCTCATTGGCTGGACTCTCTCTGTGGTACATCTGTGTACAGATGGTATGGGAAATAAAAGCCAGTTTAGTTTCCCATGCGTCATTAATACAAGCAATGACCCCCAACTTGGCAGCGGGAGACAGCAACTCCAGGTTGCCAGATTTACTTTCTTGCTCAGCACCTCAAAGTCTCACCGTGGCGTTGGCGTTCTCCAATGTTTCATGTCCTTATAAAAGAAATATGCCCTACAGATGCATAAATAAATCAGACCGCACGCGAAAAAACACAACCACGCCTGTTGTTTTGTGCAACCTACTTTATATATATACACATTTAACCCATAAAGACCCGGACTATCTACTGCATCTAAAATGTTTAATACCATTAAATCTGTCAATACATGTAAATAATTGGTGTCAAATACAGTTTTTCATCTTTTCATGGTCATCAAATATGACCCATTTGGACGTTCAGATGCTCCACGGTTACCATGGAAACACCGTTGTTGTTGTCGTCTACAACACTGATTCACCAGTAAAAACCCATGGAGTCGGATCATTAGTCCTATTACCACTGACTCTCAATTTGCCTCAAAATTTACCTAATGGAAAAATGCTACTTTCGCCAAAACTGTCATTTTTCAATTAAAGGTTTTTGTGCTAGCAACAGGTGTTTTTATTGTTTTTTTTTTGGGATGTAGCGTAATTGGTATATCGCACAAACTTCCAATAGAAAGACCTTTTTCGGCGACTAGAATCACGTGAATAAAACCAAAACAAACAGATGTGGATGGATGTTACAACAAGCGAAGAAGTAGAGTTTTAATTTAGTACATCATACAGCGATAATATAAAATAATAATGAATATATCTGTAAAGCAACAGGATGTTTATGTTCGACTTCTCATGTCATCTCACGGTAATAAATAAACAAATCATCACATTTGTGGTTTAATGGAAAACATGACATTTCGTACATTTGTTTTTACGCAACGCCGCTACATAACTGTCACAAAATGTAGTAAAGTAAAAAAGTATGCATTATTATTTATACTTAAGAAAAGTACAAATACAAAAAAAAATCTACTTAAGTACAGTAACAAACTAAAACTACTTGGTTACATTCCACCAACTGTTGGTGGCTCCTGTAGACTTGGTCGGCTGAAATGTCTTACACTTATGAAAAATATCCAAAATGTATAAATGACACGTAAATACTAGTACAAATGTATTGAAATCAAATCAGTGATATTGTGATGATTTGAGGGAAATATATTATGGAGCAGATGGTGTAAATACAGCAGAGACGGAGAGGAAAGTTCACAAGTACGCAGCTGTTCAATCACAGATGGATTTATGTTCTTCCGAAGCACGTTCTCGGAGACCGTTCTTCATGGACTGTACTCGCTGAGTTCGCAAGACTGTACTTTCCGTTCATGGTACTGAGAAACGACCTTTGACTCGTGTGTGTGTCACTGTTTACAGTCCATGAAGAACACAATCATCAGGGTGCGACGCCAATGACCACTTTATATAAGTACTAATTAAATGAGTACCCGAGGCAGAAAAAAGGATTTGAGTAACGTATTTTCCGGATTATAAGTCGTACTGGAGTATAAATCGCACCAGCCATAAAATACATAATAAAGAAGGAAAAGACATATATAAGTCGCACTGGAGTATAAGCCTCATTTTTTATGTAAATGTATTTGATAAAATCCAACACCAAGAACAGACATGTCATGTTGAAAGTCAATTCTAAAT
>JAPSES010074617.1:0-10307 GCA_029822895.1 Maxillicosta whitleyi
TGGAAATGTGGATTTACACCAATAACTATTCAACTAATAATGATATCAGTGTCATTATGATTGTAAAGGGTTTGTTTCCGTGCCCAAAGAATCCACTAAAATAGATAAAATAAAAAACAAATGTGGCAGTAATATTATGGGATGTCAGTCATAATATGTGTTTGAACTGTGCTGCTCGGAGGAGGTTTGTGCTCTGAGTGATTTTCTAGTTGTTACTGGTGCTAAAATAATCACATATTGTTTAATCAGCAGCTCTATGTACACTCTACCAACAGCTACGTTTCATATAGACTCTAAGCTGACCCACCTGCCTGTGTGTGCCCCCCCATCATCAATCACAATCCACTGCAGGTAAAACAATGACTATGGAAAACAAGTATTGTATATGAGAGAAATAAATAATAATATAGAAGTATGGAATAAACAATGTACATGACTGTTTAGATCTAGAAATTAAATTTATGGCACCATCAAAGCACCACCAAAAATGCACACTGATGTTATTATTTATATTATATTATCAGTGGTGGAATGTAACAAAGTACTCATTCCTCGTTACATTATATTAACATTTTTTCAACTAAATCTTATATAATAAATAAGTCTGTCTACATTCTGTATCATAATGACACAGTCCACAGACTGACACTGTGGGAGGACTTGGACTGTTACACTTTAAAGGAAATACTGAGTACTTTTACTGAAGGAAGATTATTCATGTAGTACTTCTACTTTTACTGCAGCGAATATTTTGCAGGTTATTGCTACTTTTACTTCAGTACTAAACATCAGTACTTCCTCCAGCCCTGGTTCTTGACATTTAGTACTGTGGTACTGTGGTAAAAGTACCAATACCCTGCAAAATATTTACTCAAGTACTACACTTCAGTACTTCCTCCACCCCTGATGAAGTTATAAACAGGAATGGCACATTTACCAACTTCAGTCCTTAGATATTGGTATTAATATATTGATTTCCATTTAAATTTAATAAAGAATGATTTACCAAACCACGTTCATGTCACTGCTCATAAAATACAAATGTTTTACCAAAAGTCTGCTCTCTCCAGCAAACCAAACTCCCACATCTGGAGCATGTGGTCAGTGCGCTCCTGCCTTCAGCGGCACAGACTCAACACAGAAAAGGTCCAAACAGACGGGGATTTCAACCCACAACCCTGTGAGCCACAGAGCTAAGAGAACTGGAACTTCCAAATAATGTCTTCACAAGCAAAAAGGAAGAAGAGCAGATTAAATGACAAGTACCTGTGAATATTCCGTCTTCGGCAGGTGTCAGGAGCAGCACAGTTAATAGGTGTTTGGGTTTTTTTCTTTTCTTTTCACAGTTAATCTGCGTTTGACAGTATTTGGTGTTAGACTCTGCTGTTCTGCTTATTGGAAATGTAAATGTGAAACAGTCACATGTGGTTCGACTTGACAGCTCTCCTTGACCTTTTTCTCCAACAGAGAGAAGGTATGTGGTTTAATTAGGCATGCCTAGAATGTCATAGGGATAAATTACATTACTTAAACGATGTACTTAGCCTACTAGCCCTGTCTGAGGTGACTTCTCATTTTACACAGCGCTTATGCTAAAGAAGCCTGTGGTTTAGGAGACGGATGGAGTCCAAACCACTGAGAGGTATCAGACACATAACCTGGAGGTGAGCAGTCTGAGAGACCACTTTATTGACCAGTGTCCTGGAGACGGTTGACGTATGGCCTTTCAAAACGGGGGGGAAAAAACAACTATTTATAAAGCAGCCGTCAGTGCAGCTCTGTTTCAACCACCTGGGGCCAGATTTATTAAGAAGGGCAAATTAGCATGAGTTGAAAAGCCATAAAAAGCTCAGACTACAGGAGCAAGTGGGCTGGAAAAGAAAGTGTCCCAAACTATAGTTCACTCACTTTAAGCCGACTCTGTCGACTCGTCTCCCCTGTTAAAATATTTGACTTTTCCTGGTTGTTTGAGTTGGAAATAACCAGAGCTTTTTTCCGTGCTGACCACTAGTCCCAGTAAAATCCCATCCCCATCTTCATTAGTTTCACTGTAAAACCATCATGTTCCACTTCCAAAGCCTCGATAATTGAAAACAAAGTGGTTAAAAAAAAAGGTTTAGAACTTCAAAAAGTCATTGCTTTTGAATTGATGATAGATTTGTGGAATTCTCAGGCAGTGTTATAAGAAACAAGATGCCCTTTAACTTCTGTAAAGAACAATCCCAGTTACATTTACCCAATTACATTTTTGGTGCAGTGCTTGTCCACATTGAAGCATATCAGATCTTTCCTCTTTTTTTTTTTTGTATTTATTTTGTAAATTGTTCTCATGATCATTCTCAAAACCTTTTCTTTTTTTTTCCCACAAAAACTATCAATACTCTGAAGTGGCACTAAAAGTAATTGTAATTCATGTGTGACAAAGTTTAGTATAAAAACATAATTATAACCTTAGCTGTCAAATGTACCTGTCGACAGAAATCTCTACTGATACTGGCATTTTTTAACCTGTTATAAAGGACATTTTTACCAGATAATTTTATAATTCAACAGTTTTTAGAAACCAGACGCCTGGATCATATGACTGCCAACTAATAAACCAGGTACACATTGGTGGCAAACTCACATCTTGAGAGCCTGGCCTCCCTCCCACTGGGCTACCATACCCCACAACGACAGCGAGCTTCTTAAAAAAGCAAATAAGAAAATTGCCGACCTGAAGGAGGTTGTCATCTGTCAGAAGAATTATGAAGGAAGGAGTCACTCCTGTCCAGCTTCTCGGATTGTCTTCCTTGGTTATCCAGTTTCGTGGTTGCTGAGCACTCAGAAAAACTAGAAACAACAACACTGAGTGCAAGCCTCCAGGATACCATTCCATGGGATCCTCTAACTTCTTGGCAGCCCTCCTGCTCAACTTTCATCCCCACATCTCCGGATGATGGCAGGGCCTCCCCCTGTGATGCCCGGTTGGCTCTAAGTCCCACCGATATGCCAACCAATGTCCTCTAACATGGGCGTTGACCTCCTCCACCTGGCAGAGGACCCTGAAGGAGGCCATGCTCCTCTGACACTCCACATCTGGACACAGCAGGGAATCGGACCAGGCCAACCCAACGTCCTTCTACTAGGACCTCGACCTCATCGACCCGGTGTAGAATCCTTAAGGAGGCTGTGCTCCGATGGGCTTCCTCGTCCAGACCAGACCGGGAACCCTCCGTGTCCTGATGCCGTGAACCTGCCACGCACACCTGTCAGACCACATGGAGCAGCTGGTCCACCGACAAACCATGAGTCCCACTCTTCCTCCTGTCCTCATCCTCTGTTTGACCCCCCGCCCCCCCCACACACACACATAGTGTGTGACAGTATCACCACACACATTCGGTTCACCAACTCCATCTCACGCTCTTTTCCTGGAGCCACAACTGCAGACATCCTGGCCAAACTTCCGGACCTGCTGGACTCTTTCCCATCCTCCATAACTTGCATAATTGTTCATATTGGTTCCAATCACACAGCCCGTTGGCAGTCTGAGCTGATAAAAACTTAACTTTCCTGGAGAGTTGTAGCAGGTCTGTTTTTATCCGTGGTCCACTACCAGCACTGTCTCGCAGTGTGGAGTGTTTCAGTAGACTCCTCAGCCTTAACTCCTGGCTCCAGCTGAGCTGCCACACTCATGACTTTGATTTTATTGACAATTTTAACCTCTTCTGGAACTGTCCCTCCTTTTACAGGGCTGATGGGGTCCGCCCAAACAGACAGGGCAGTACTGTACTAGCTGCTAACATTCAGTACAACATACAGTCTGCCCCACGTGACTGACTGACTGTCTTGTTACTTCTGTTTTATTTTGTCATTCTTCTGTGGTGTCCATTGTCTTTACTTCCTGTTCTCTGATTTCCCCACTTGTGTGATTATCTGACCCCACCCTGATGTGTTGCACCTGTGTGTTTCCCTCAATATTTTTATTAATATTCTTTCTATAACTGTTAAGATAAAGCTGCCATAAAAATCTGAGACATCATTTATTTCTTAGTATGACAACTGCCAAAATCAGCGGGAGATCAAGTACATGTACACAATGTTTCCAAATTTGAAACTGATATTCAAATTGAAATAGAAAAAAAACAAAAAACATATCAACTTAAGAAATCAACCTAGAATCCCCATGGGGCTACACCATTATAATTATCAGCACAGTTATTATTGTTGTTGGTGATGATGACATTTTCTTGCGAGGGTCTTCGTCACCTCCTTCCTTTTTCTCCCCCCTTCACTCTTTCCTTCTCTTCTCCTCCCCCCTGTACCTTCATGTCAGGTCCAACACGATAGAGAGAATCACATAATGTCATATGTTGTTCAAATCTGAAAATAGAGACAGTAGAATATCAAGGAGGAGACTCATACTACATGAAGTTTCTTTTGGCAAAACCATTTGTTCAGCACCAAAAGGCAGCCAGACTACCATCCTGCTGTTATGAGGCTGAACAAGACAAGTTAGAAGAAAAGATTTCACACACACACACACACACACACACACACACACACACACACACACACACACACACACACACACACATATGACACCTGCGTTCCACTGTCAGGAAACAGCGCAGCAGTGCAGTGCAAGGATGGGCAGAAGAGGATGTTTTCTACAGTAGAATAAGGAGCGTTCAGTTCATTGAATTACAATATTAAATTGAAACATCAATGAAACAACCTTTTGTATGAAGAACTACAATAGAAGTGCCTGACAAGGGCTCTGGCAAATTGATTGTGTGTCTTTTAAACAATCCTATCTGATCCAGAGCAGCACATTCACTTTGACTCAATCATTGGAGACAGTTTGTTATAGTAGCAGAACCAGCAACAAAAGAATAGAAACAGAACTTTCCAGTTGGTAATGTTCGATAGACCCTCAACAAACAAACACTCACCACTCATTCATTTTTGGGTTTTAGTAAATCGTTTGCGGTACTAGCCCAACCACTAGGTAAGAACTTAACAAATGTCTAATGAATGGCAAAGTGAAAATGCACTCGGCGATTAATTACTTCATTAGGCTGCTGCTGGTGTAATTATTGCATCAGCAGAGCTCATTAAATGATCCTGACCTCCAGATGGACGTTTTTTGTCTTCGCCCGTCACCTTTTTTTTCCTCTGCATGTTCATCCTCTTTTTTTTTTTTTGCATGTCCATCAGCCTCAGTCTTCCTCCAGCAGCTCCAAGCCGGATGTAAAAGTTCAACCTCACACACGGCTGGACAGAAAAGTGACAGCTCATTACAACTTTCAAAATTGAGTTCAATTTGGTCTGATCTGTTAATCTTTGTTGCGCTCCTGCACATCCATAGTCATTTCTCATTTCATTAACCAGAACAATGGTGCCAGTGCCATTGAATTCATCACATGCAGTCAAACGCAAATCCTTAGGGCCCATTTAATTCACTTTCATTATTAACATTATCATTATTATTAATATGCTTAAGTGGAAGGCTGCCGTGCTGTTGTGTGTCACTGAAATGAAATGTTAATCCACCTTTTGGCAGGTGCTATTTTCTCACGTCACCTCCTTGAAGAGACTGAGCCGAGCAAAACCATTTATTTATTAGGTTATGTTTTCTGTCGTGTAAAGATAGGTTGTGTAGATATTCTTTATCTGGATAAAGAACACATTTCCATTTGGAGGTAGTGTGTAAAGTAATCCATCCAGTGATATCAGTTGGATAACATGATGACACATTATTTTGCAATAGCCACAACACATGCACCTTAATACTACCTGCATACATCCTATTCAGTGTACATATGTCTCATCTGTAGGATAGAGTTAGTGTTAGAAAAATCTAATATTAGACTATTCTCTGTAAATAGGTGCCATGAACATGAGTCATGGATATCATCAGCAATTATCACAGAATTTTAATCTCAGGAGTTCTACTTTAGTTGCACGTGTATATTATGCTCTGTGATATTTGTATTTTTCCTTATTCACTCCTTTGTACTAATTGTTTTACTTTTAAATTGAACTGAGCTGCTAAATTAGATTTTTATTGTTACACGACCAATGAAAGTCATTCTATTTAGGGGAGACAAATGTATAGGCCTGAAATAAAGCTACTCACAGACATTCCATTGGATTAAACGATGTGATCAGATACTTGCAACAGTTTATCAATTCTCAATGTCTTAGTCAATGGCGCAAATGCATATGCTATTCATTTGCATGTCACGGATGATCAACCAAGATTGCGTGCGCAAATGACAACAGGTCACAGTCTTGGAGACAGTGCTATTTAGATGAGGATTTTGCATGCACTACTGGTTGTCATGGAGACAGTACACTGTAAAAACTGCTCTGGGATACACCAGCACTCATGAATATGAAGTAGTTATTTTTCCACACAGAGGGGTAGAGAGGTATTTGTCTGTTGTTGTTTATCAGTGATGAAGTGTGTTATTAGTGAAATAAATAGCTTCTGTTTGTTGCTCTGTACTGAATGAAAACTTAAGTCTGTGGGCGTGACAGAACCCTCCACATCAGTGCTTTTATATAGTTGGTCCAGGAACTGGATCCAGTGCTGTGTGTGTGTGTGTGTGTGTGTGTGTGTATGCGTGTGTGTGCAGTGCCCATCCTGCCCATCCCAGTAACCCATCCTGTTCATTTTTTTCCTTCTGTTATTTCATAAATGTTAACATGTTCAGAATAAATTGGTTCTGTGTGTTGTCTTTGGTTGGGCATAAGCTCCGCCTCCTCGCCACAACAACTGCAGTCAGTCGGTACATGCCTTTCAGACACGCTAAATACAGACGCAAAATCAGCCTCCACAATCAGCTTCAGGTTTAGTAATCAATATTTGCATCTATTCCTCCCATTTTTGTGCATTCTGGCAGAAACGCCCATATTGCATATTCATCAAGGCAAACACACTAAATGGGTTGTGTGAGATATTTTGCCCATTTGAGAGATGCAACCCTTGGTGGGTCCTGTTAGTAGATCAGCTTCACTGCGTTTCTGCATGAGAAGTCAAGTTTGTGCATGTTTTTTTTACACATGCAAACCTTTATTAAATCAGGCCCCAAGTGTCACACATTTACTCAACTCAACTCTATGGATAAAACACATTAAAACAATAAAAGCCAACCTCTCACACTGCATTAAAAGCCAAGAAGAAAAAGTATGTTATAAGAGCGGATTTGGAAAACAGACACCATACCTGCTTGATGTGCGAAGGGCGTTCATTCCACAGTTTGGGGGCAGCGACTGAAAAAGCCCCGTCACCTTCAGCTTCCTCTTTGTCTTTGGGACGACTGACAGTGACTGACCTGCCAACCTGAGAGAGCGTGAAGGAGTGTACGGCTGGAGCAGGTACTACAGGGCAAGGCCATTGAGGCATTTGAAAACAACAAAAGAATTTTAAAAATCAATTTGGAAAGCAAGTGGGAGCCAATGAACTGATGCTAAAATTGGGATGATACGGTCTGGTTTTTTGGCACCGGTTAAAAGTCAAGCAGCTGTGTTTGGAACCAGCTGCAGTCGATTAGGTGGCTTCAGGCGAAGCCCTACATAAAGTGCACTGCAGTAGTCCAAGCGAGTTGTGATTTAAGCGTCTCAGAATGATGCCCAGAAAGAAATTATTTAAATTTGACCAGCTGTCTCATTGAAAAGAACTGGAGTTTACCACTGATTTATTCTGTGCATCAAATCTAGCCTTACAGCCAGACTTTTTTTGGTTGCATATCAAATATTGGTACAAAGGACTAGTGTTGCCACACGTCCAGGTTTTTCCGAGATTGTCCCAGTTTTTTGTGGTCTGTCCAGGAAAATGAAATAACCCTCCCAGGACACGTTTTGTCCCAGTTTTTACTCCCTCACACTATCCCCCGTTGAAATAAACACAAACCATTCATATTAATAGTTTTCTTGCAGACGGCCATATTGTACGCAGCTATGGATACTTGTAGCCTCACTGAATGTTTGCGCACGCAGCCAGTGACAGTTGCCGTTGCTAGGTGATTGTGGTCAATACAACACTGGCCACGCGAAATCAAAGATAATGGAATACTGTAATACCAAACAATATCTGAGAATTCCCTTGGTCGGGGCGCGAGAAGGCTGGCTGTCTACTTCCTATGTTCTGATTGTGATAAAGGCTGGTTCTAAAGTCTGTGTCAATTTCATCTTTTAACTAATCATTAATTAAATCATTAAATAAATAAAACAAGAATGCCTGAACACTGGCGTGAGAAATGTATAGATCAGTTGTCCCAATAACATCCACCTCTCTCTCAGTCTTTTCTTTGGCTAATGTGGGCATAAAAGGTGGAATGCAGTGCCAAGTTTATAGGGAATTGATCCTGGAGGAAAAAAAAAAAAGGCATAAGAGAAGAGTGCCATGTATGGAGCCTTGAGGCACTCCACATGTGATAGATGTAGCATCAGTCTCATAGATCAGGTCATAGACACAGGATTTGAACCACTCTAAAGCCACATCCTAAATGCCCACCCAGTTCTCTATGGAAGTGATTAGTTACCATAATCTAAAGTCAAATGCATTAGCAAAAATGCTTTTTCATTTTCAGAATGTGGCTGCAATATTTGACTCATAAGTAAAATGCACATTATATGACAATCAAAGAAAACAGAGGACATTAATTTTTTCTCATTTTCATGCTCTGCCAAAATTAGAAAATGCATTTGCAAACTAAATGGTACAGACTGGTGAGTATGGTGGTACAACACACTGGGGGGCGCTGTGCACATTGCTGCTGGAGCACTTCCAAACTACCTGCAGTTTCTAGGGAAGATTACCTTAGTGGTTTACGCCACTGACTTTGGTGGAGAAGATGGTGATCCTCAGGTGGGCCCTTGGGTAAGGCCCTTCACACTATACACACCTATACCTGTATCCACAAGGGGGCGGAGTCTCACTGTTCTGGTCCCAAGCCCAGATAAATACAGAGGGTTGTGTCAGGAAGGGCATCCGACGTAAAAACATGTGACAAATAAACATGTGAATGTGATTCACTGTGGAGACCCTGAAGAGAAAAGCCCAAAGGAACTTACTATTGACTTGAACATGATGCTCCCTGAAAGCATCGTACAAACACTGTTGGAAGTAGCTGTCCAGGTGGAGCTGAACAGTAAATCTGAGTCTGATATGGATTCAAACTGATGGAGATAGGGCAGCTGTTCGGCATAAGCCACCAGACCATCCATCGGATTATGTACGGTAACAGCACCTTATAGAATTATTATTAGTAGTAGTAAGAACGTGTGCACTACTGAACGTAATTTTAGCATTTGATGGATTGTGAGTCAACAGCCTGATCATTGTTGATGTTAACTGCTGCAGTCTGTGGAGTCCAAACATGCCTGAAGATCTGCCACAGCTTCACTGGTCCACAGCTTCCATCAGGGGAGCAGATAGGTTTTTTTTTTTAAAACTGGGGGGACAAAGCTGTCAGTAACCCCCTCCTCTGGGTGGTACTTTTACTCAGCCATGACAAACACCATCACTCCTTCATCCCAGCAACTGTTACCTTAGGCCTACTAATAAATGAAGAGCAGGTTTTGAGTACACTTGTGATGTCTGGTGCTCTCATGTGCCATTTACCACTGACATGATGTCACATGGGTTCAGTGTGTGTGTGTGTGTGTGTAAACCAGTGCATCCAGACTTTCTAACTATGCCTGTGAGTTGCGTGAACAGCAGTCAGTCAACACATCTTCATTTGCATATTTTCTTTATGTAACATGCCACCTGAAATTATAGCGGGGAACGCCAGATTAAACATTAAAGCTGCCTTAAGGCTTTAGCGTTGACAGTTTTTTTTAACATGGCATGGACATAGTGCGACAGGTTATCACAGAAAGGAGGCGACCAGGACAGGCATATCTCTACTCTGGATGGTTGTACTTCCAAGATGATATTACTTCCTAACAGACTACCACAAAAATTGCAATGCGATATGATAACACGAGGCACAGTTTACTTACAGTCGCTGTTTTTTGGAAAACAAAACAATGATGCAATGGTTTGCTGCCTTTTTTTGCTATGCCTCGCTTCATCATGCCATCTTGGTGTCCTAAACTAGGGGCTGTCCCATTGATGTCTGTCGAACTTGTTCTAGGTAACTATAGCAACCAAACTCTAGAATGGCTACAGTCTGCAGCCTGCGCAACAAACCTATGTCTACTTTGTGACTTGTTACAACTGTGTACTGCTGCGCACCTTAACAAAACCGAGCAATTTTTTTTAATAAAATGAGAGGGACAGATAGACTGCGAGTACGTCACAACCCCCC
>JAPSES010074618.1:0-10306 GCA_029822895.1 Maxillicosta whitleyi
GTATTTATTACATATTATGGTAGTATTTTACAGATTTGACCCACTTTAATTGAATTGTTCTGTCTATGGAACTGAACGAAAATTAAATTGAATATATTAGTTTAATTTTAACATTTCACAAAATCATCACAAGGGCCTGACTGGACCCTTTGGTGGGCCGGATTTGACCCCCGGGCCACATGTTTGACCCCCCCACTCTTCTGCGCTTTATTTCACATCTATCTAAACCTTTGAGTTGAAATGTGTGATTCCAGTCAGATTGAAGACGCATTAACGTCACAGCAGCTCCTGTTAGTTTTGGACTTTTCTTTTTACTGTACAAACATACGACACTGTAACGTACTTTCATCCCAAGCGTGAACACGCGCAGATAAAACGTGCAGCTCCAGATCTCCATAAGCCCACATGGAGACTGTGGTGAAACTATAAAAGCCGTCTGCATTTTTACGGCTTCAATAAAACCAGATCTCTTTATTCCTTCACCGTCGCACACATCACGGCCGTTTTTCCGCTGAACTCGTCTGGTTTACGGACGCAGTCAGCGTTTCTGATCGGAGCCCAGGCGACGGGATGTGACACGATGCGACTCTTGACGGTGAACAGAGAAATGCTGTGGATCCATCCTGTGGGTGTTTTTGAAGTTGACGTAAAATAAACGGTTTTAACACTTTAAACCGGAGGTGTCAAACACGTGGTCCATGGGCCGAAACCGGACCACCGAAGGTTCCAATCAGGCCTGTGGGATGAATGTGCACATATTAACAGTTAATGGTGTTTAAGTGGTTTTACTTCAGGTTCCACATACAGACAAATATGATCTAATGTAAAATAATGGCATCATAACCTTTAAATAATGGCTCCAAATTTTCTTCTTGGGTTAATATGAAAAATCTTATATTACATTATGCCTATAAATAATGACATCAAGGATAATGAATGAATTGCCTTTTTATTGTCATTGCACATATTTCAGAGCAACAAAATGACATTCCAGTTACAACTGATCAAGATATATAATAATAAATGGTGATAAATCACTTAATAAAGGTTAAATACAGACAAAATCTTTTGGAACTGGAAACTGGTGTTTATGGGTTAAATATTGTCATATACACCACTGGCTTTGATGCGGAAGATTGCTGGTTTGAGACCCAGGTGGGCCCTTGGGAAAAGGTCCTTTATGCTATACACACCTATAGCTGCAGCCACAAGGGGGCGCAAGCCTCATTGTGCCGGTCCCAAGCCCTGATAAATACAGAGGGTTGTGTCAGGAATAAAAATAGAAATTGGATATTCTCTCCCCTTTAACATGGTTTCATCATCGTGTCGTTTCAGGCGATAGACGGTATCCACCAGGTGGGGGTCTACTGCCTGGCTCTGGTCACCTCCAACACCCTGCCCAAGACCCCCCTGGGTGGCATCCACCTATCAGAGACCAAACAGCTGTTCCTGGAGGGGGCGCTGCACCCCTGCAACGTCCTCATGTGTCCTCACACCTGTGTCACCAACCTGCCCAAACCACGGCAGAAACAGCCAGGTAAAGTCACATGACCTGCACGGAAATGGCCTATATGAGATAACACTGAGGTAGACGAGTCACATGACCTGCTGAAGGACAGGTGACCTTTGACCTATGACCTATGGAAATATAAGGTTCTAAGCTGTTTAAGAGTAACATAAAAATAAGTTTTTATTTTTTTATTTTTCTTCATTTCACATAAATTTTTTGTTGATTTTGTTTATTTGCTTTTTTTTGTAATGGTATTTTGCTAATTTTATTATTTTTTTATTTTTGCTTATGTGATCATTTTTTTCATTTATTTGATCAATTACTCGATTGACTTTTGTTCACTGTGTTGATCATTCTGCTTATTGTATTTATTTTTTTATTATAATTATTTGCTTAACTTTAGTTTTAGTTCATTTGGTCTGTTTTGTTCTTTTTTTTACTCTCTACATTTAAGTTATTATTTTATTTATTACCTGTTGATTACTTTGCTCATTTTGTTCATTTAGTGTTTATTCTTTTCTTTTTGTTATTTATTTATTTTTTTTAACATTTTGTTTGGTTAATTTTTTTAGATTATTCACTGTTATTTACTTTTTTTTTCATGTGCTTTTTTTTTTTGTTCCTGCTTTGTAAATGTATTAATTTAGTTATGTCACCCAGCACATGTTTTCAATCACAGGCTCTTGTCATAAACTTTAAGTCTTCATTTAGTACAAACACGTGGCTCTGGTTCCACCCACTGACATTTAACTGCATAAGCTCCACCAGTGGGTTAGAAAATTAAAAGTCTTAATTACAGGTCTGTGGTCTATGGAGACCAGAACCAACAGGACAAATGTGGGACAAAGACTCTGGAGACACAGACGTACGTGAAGATAGAACGAAATAATCAAATACCACAAACTCCAGGAAGACGATTCTGATTCGACTGATACTGACGTCTGTTTGTGTTCATTACACCGATGTGTCTTCATGTACTTCTGCTGATGTGGGAACCATGGCATCCTCCTCTTCTTCCTCCTCTTCCATCTTATCCTCCTCTTCCTTGTCATCTTCCTCATACTTTTCTTCCTCCTCATCCTCCTCTTCCTTATCATCATCATCTTCCTCATCTACTTCCTCCTTATCCTCCTCATCATACTCCTCCTCTTCCTCATCCTCTTCTTCTTCCTCCTCATTCTCCTCTTCCTCCTTTTCCTCCTCACCATCCTCTTCTCCCTCCTCATCCTCATCGTCCTCTTCCTCCCTCCTCAGAGATCGGGCCTGCGTCTGTGATGGTGGGAAACCTGGTGTCGGGGAAGCGGATCGCCCAGGCCAGCGGCAGAGACCTTGGCCAGATCGAGGACAATGACCAGGCAAGGAAGGTGTGTGTGAGAGAGGGGCTGTTGGTTTTCATCTTCATCTTCATCATCATCTTCATTTATTACCACCATTAACAGAGAACTCACAGAAGGAGCTGCTTATAGTGATCACAAGATTATTACAACTGAACATTTAGATTTTTCTATTAGAGGAAATAGATTTATTTTCATTTTTTATCAAGTGTATGTTTGGTGAAATTGTGCTCAAACAACAGCGAACTGATTATAATTGAGCAGAGAAAAGTATTTCACAGGGAGTGTTGCATCATGGGTTGTTTGTAGGGCTGCACAATACTGGAAAAAACTGACATTGCGGTTGACCTTGCGATATACATTGTGATATGAAAAAATACTCTGTCTACTCTGACTTTTTATAGGGATCAAAAACGTTTTTGCGATCTTTGACAGTTTTGCGACATTTCGGTGTTTCCATTAGCAGTTTTTTATTGCGCAGTTTACATTTTGTGCATTTCTGAGGGTAATGGAAAGCCAGTTACTGTCACTTTCTGTTGTGAACTGCACTTGTGCAATTTAACCTGCAGGAGTTTATGCTGTGTGTTGTGTCAATGCCAGAGGCTGAAGACAAGTTCATGTTATCTCCATAGCAACGCATTTCCTGCAGAAATGAAGAGAGAAAAAAATCTGTCAGGTGGGGGAAAAAATGTCAGCTGTCACCAGTGATGAATTTAGGAAGACTGTGAGAAATGAACTGTCAGAGGAGGGGATTCTGGGAGGACGTGACTGGGTCTGATCAGTCAGGATGTTTACATGAAGTATTGGAATGAAACGAGCTGAAAATGCTGAAAGCGTTTTAATTTTAATGAAATAATGGGACATTTTCAGTCTTTTCTAAGCAAATTTGCTGTTGTTTTCCTGATCCCATGTTCATAACAGGCACCATTTGATGCTTTGCGTTGTCACATCTGAGAGAAAAATGAAAATCGTCTAAGAAGCTGATGCTAGAGTTTTACAAGAAATGATTATCAATCTCTTTCCAGAATGTTTTACTGATTAATACTAAATACAAACCAATGTCATCGTTCAAATTTGTTGAAAAATAAGTGTTGTTGAAAAAGATATGAATTTAAAACCACTGATGCACGTTCATCCATCCCAGAGTTATTGAGATTCTGACCTTTTATGTACAGTTATACTTGTAAATCAGGACCGGTCTGAATTTTAATGTCAGAGCATGTGCCACAGACTGTTCAAGGCCAGTAATGACATTAAATATACATTTTCCAAAGACTGCACTAAATCATCCCCAACAGCAGAAATGGAAGAAACATACTTGTGTTCATGACTTAATGACTTCTTATCCTTTTAACCAAATAGAGCCAGAAATAAAAACAAAGAAACCGCTACAAAATGTCTTCTTTGCATCAGTTTAGTCGCTTTTTTATTCCTGGAAGTTGAATTCGAACGGGTACAAAAGCCTCAACTCCTCAAATCCAAAATGCAACATGACCTATTTTGTTTCACTTTTTTCCGCTATGACTCAACCTGGAAAGGTAGTTAATGGAGCAGAAAGGAAACGTTGATGCTAACAGGTGATGGCAACAATTTAGAGAAGAAGACAGAAGTGTATTTAGATGTTTTGGCGGTTGCTGTTCGTGTTGTATGTATGCCAACAGAAGTGAGTAAGACAGGAAGGGGAAAGTCAGTGACGAAGCGAAGACTGGAAATGAGAAACAGAAGTAATAAAAGCAACAACAGAGACATGAAGCACAAGAAAAACTGCAGGGAAAGACGGAGGGAAAACATTTCACATGCAAAAGACACAGAATGAGAAGCCAGACAAAGGCTGACAGGAAGCATCAGGCGGTGCGTGTGGTACAGACACGCTGGATTTTTCATCCTTCTCTCGTGCTGGAAATGTTGTCGGTTACAGCATCAGGCAGCTGGCGGCGAAACAGCCTCTGTAGAGACTAATGAGAAGAGACAAGCCCAAATAATAACAACCCTCAGCACCGCAGTCAACGCCACTCCAACCAATGTGTCCTCACCCTCTGCTTTAGCAACACAACACCACTTTTATAGACTCGCTTCATTTTCCTGAACTAATAACCTTCATTGTTTTGCTCTTTTTAATTATTGCCCCGCCCTCCAAAGGGTATTGTTTTTGGTTTGGGTTGTTTGTTTACACTTTAGCAGTAAAACTATCGGTTGAATCCATACCAAACTGGATTTATACATTCCAGTGTCTCACAAAAGATACGATTATATGTTGGAAAAAGTAGGACATTTTTTTCTTTTTTTTCCCATTTACATATAATAGCCAAAATTTGTCTGTGCTGACATCAGTATATACATAGACATGATGACATCGGCTGGATCTATGTTGAATTAAGCTATAATGCGTGCGATGGGCGGGGCTTGTTCTGCCTGGAACCACTTGTTTTAAAATGCAACCCCTCTCAGTTTGTCATTTGAGGGGCAAGGACCTCAGCCCCAACATGACACCAGTGCTGTTCCACCGTAGCTTCTGAACCACCTCATAACTGAGCAGTTCCTTCTGTCTTGCCATGGTAACCGTACACAACACTTGTAGAAGTATACAGACGCTATACATCCATGTAACCAGAGGAACATTAGCTAAAACACAGGTGTCAAACATACAAACCGCGGACTGAAACTGTTCCACCACAGGGTTCGATGAGGTCCTTGGGTTGAATTTATGGAATGTGAAGATATTGACAAACAAAGATATTAAATTCATTCTAGTTCAGGTTCCACATACAGACCAGTTCAATCTCAAGTGGGAGCAGTAAAATACTACTATAATAACCTATATAAATAATGACAACTCCTGTGTTTTAGTGTAAAAATTATATGAAAAGGTTCACATGTACAAACCATCCTTTCACAAATATAAACAACTGTGAAGTGTCATTTAACCAATATTCTGTCTGTTATTGAATGTTTTGTGCATTTGTAGATCCACTGTGATCTGTCAGTTGTAATGCACATGTGTAAATGATAAACTGAGGCAGAATATTGTGAAAATTGCACCTATTTTTCTTAAGAAATTTCAGAATTTTCATGTACACATTATAGTTTGTAGACTTTACACATTTTCAGAATGTAATTAAACTTTTTTCACTTATTATTTGACTGGTCCTTCAACTTTAATGACTTTGACACCCTGTCATAGACTGATTGTTTCGGCCAAAAGTAGAGTTTTTTTTCTCATCTAGTAATCCTGTATGTTTTCATATGCTGTATATTGTGTGCTGCTGAAAAAAAAATCTGCATTTATATAATTCTTTTAATTGGAATGTTGCCTAATGTAGTTTGTTCATAAAAAGTGCTGAAAGTATGTGAACTAGAAGCCAGTGTATGGTCACAGAGTATCAACCATTTTCAGTTGGTCTTTATCTTGTGATTTGTGAATAATTTGGAATTTAATTTGTCCGGTCTGTTAGGGTTATTTTCCAGTGTTAAAAGGTTGACGAGACGGGCAGGAGTTAAGGTTTCCGCTAATCCTGATGCTTCGTTTGATAGTCCATCGATTCATTCCTTCATCTGTGTGTTCATTCATCCGTTGCTGCTCGTGTAACATCTCATTTCTTGGTGAGCGTCCTGCCTCCTGTTCACGTCCATCTGTCTGAAAACCAAGCCCCTGTGTGTGAATGAGCTGCTCTTCCCTTCAGACCGTCTGCGTCCGGCTTCAGTTCCATGTTTTGTGTATCTTTAATCCGACAGAGTGAAATGTGATTGACTGTGAATGGATCCTCTGATAGCGTTTGTCTGTCAGACAGCGGAACAGAAATGCTGTCGCTCTCCGCAAAGATGTGACCGACCTCACTGTAGATCAGATGATGGTGTGTAATGAGAATGAAGACCAATGATCCGACCTGCTGCACCATAATATTCCTCTAATATTGGAAGGAACACTCGTGACAGACATCAGATGTATGTGTATATTAGTATTTACCCAGCCTGACCCTGACCCTAAAATATAGGGGGTTTTTTTCCCCTTGATTTTTGGGTTAAACTAAAGACAACACAAGTTGACATGTTGTTTTCCAGCCCGCAATGCAAGGCACTGCTTCCTACCTCAAATCTGTGAGGTTATCACAGAATCCCAGAAAATTCCGTGATGGGGCCACCGAAGTTCTACCAATGTAAGTCAGTGACAGGGGTTCCGTGTGTGGAGGAGATCCACCCATGACCTGCTGCAGGGATTCTATGTGAGGGCTGTCCTGGGAACGCTGTGGGAATCCCCTGGCCCTGGTGGATGTGTCTGTAGTGGGGTGTCTGTCAAGAAGAAGAAGAAGAACTTTAAACACAGACAAACGTAGCTGGCCCCTCATTTATGCAGAATGAAATGAACAAACATAATGGAATTGAGGCGAGAGAACAAAAGGACTAATTTCACTCTATAGTCTAACTCTACAGGGTGTGATTTATGAAAAAAAACCTGGATGTTAAAAACACCTCTGTATGAAGCACAAAGACACCAGTTACACACAGGACCAAAAGCACACATGGGCCCATCTCAGATTTAAGGTCCGGTATTATTACATGGAGTTCTGTTAAAGACTGTTCTCAACAGTTAGGGGGAGGAGCCTACGGTCGCGCGTGGCCCGGAAACGCACGGTGTGGACCCCGAGAGAGATGAAATCGATTTAAGGATTTTCATTTTTCAAAAAATCATCCTAATTTTAAATGGATTAATGGCGCAGCTCTGACCCAGCCTGTATTCGAAGACCAGTCCTGGTTTGTTCATGCCAACATCAACCTATTATTATATATTTATTTATTAATTTATATTATAATTTACGTTTACATTACACTAAATTACGTGCAACATTTTAACTCCACTTTGCTGGTTTTGTTTCTGCAAAAGCCACATGATGCTGTTGTAAAAGTGGCCCTGATCACGGTTTAGGGGACGGAGGAGTCGACGAAAAACATGTAAAATGTAAATGTTAAGACGGATCAGAACAGTTTTTGTGAGTTTTGGCGTTACGTTTCTGTTTTAGGTGTCGATCTGAACCAAACCATCACCATTTAACTAAACAGATGCTCGACTGTGTCCGTTTTTATATTCATGTGCATTAACTGTGATGTAAAAATTCCACACATGCCAGGTGGCCGTTGTGTTGGGTTTCAGTGAAATGATCTGATCCTGTCAGAAGATACAACAGAGCTGCAGACTTCAGTGTTATGTTAACATAAGAATACAACACCAACAGCCAGGCTGATAAAACTGAACTATTCCAGACCAGATTTCTATCTAGAGCCAGGAATTTGAGGAGAACAAACTCCCGCTCTGTTCAGACAGAGGTTCTTTGTTGAGGTCTTTAACATGCCAGTCCTCTCTCTTAAAGATAACACAGGCTTTATCTGCAGGTTCCAGTCCATTCTGCCTCAGGCTTCATTTCAGAGCCATGGGTTAAACCGACACCCACACCACCTCCCAAATGCTTAGTTTGATAGTTTGAGCATCTGATCAACATTTGAGACAGCGTGTTCCGTCTAAAATAGTACCTACTCCATAATGAAGCACCGATATATTTTCTGTTTTAATTCTTAAACTGTATTTTATCTGTGTTTTACATTAAAATACAGCAAACCTGAATGAAATTAAAGCTGCAGTAATTAATATTCTCACCAAAACAGATCATTTGCACACACGGGGTTCGTTTGCAAATCTGTTTAATTGTGGAAAAAAGAAAAGGAAAAATATCTGAAAGGCAAACTCTTAAACTGTAAAATCTGTTTAACCCAGGATTAAAAATGAACCAAAACCAAAGAGGAAACGCAAAAAAAAAAAAAAAAAATGTAGAGCAGGGGAAATAAAAACATATTTTTTAAAAAAAATGTGATGATATGGACATTTAACTCGTGTGATTGATCAGTCACGATGAGGAGACGGAATTATTTCTGTCTCATCCATGAAAAAATGAAAAAGCCCATCATAGCCATTTCAGATGAAAATGTTAAGAGTGTTCTGCTTCCTCTACTGTTTGTTAGTCATGTGTAACGTAGCCTACAGCGCCGGTGATTAATGCATTCTAGATTATCCGCTCCAAAGCAGTTTAAGAAAATGTATGTAATTTGCATTTTCTTGTTTCTTCCTTTTTATTTTTAACATGTTTTTCAATTTTTTAATTCATTGAAAGTTTATGAAAACACATCCTATAATATCTAAATTCAGTTTCTTCATTCAAAGAAATAGCAGGAAAAATACACATGACAACATAACTCATATACATACATTCATATAATATTTACAGCAAAAATACAACGATCAATGATTTATACAAACTGGGACAATACAGATAAAAACATTGGGAAAGAAAAGACAAAACACACCAGTAGAACACTCTGAAACAATACTATCATTATTATATACAATTATTTACGAGAATTCACCACGAAAAAACTGCTAAAACACTGTTGAAAGTAATAAAAATGTTCCATCTCTCTCTTACAGACTGCACTCTGCTGCTCTCTGCTCCGCCCACTTCCACCCCTCCCCCTCAGCCAATGCAGACATTTACCCTAATGTGTCATAGGCCAATAGAAAGAACCCAACCTCAGCTTCCGGGCGCCTTTTTAAAGGTTGTCAATAACACAAACGGTTCAGGTAAAATGTGGCGCTGGAGACACAGTCGTCCTAAAAGGGTTAAAGGTCTCCAACAAAGTCCACATTAATATATGAAGCAGGAACCAGAGAGAACTGGAAAAGGAAGCAGGCTTTAATTTGCTGTGATGAAAGTTTTATGAAAGCTCCGAGTCGAGCTGACAAGCAGCAGAGTGATGTTTTCATCGGGGAGAAAAACTTCCTTTAAATCTTTTCTCCCCCCGAGAGACTTGGGATGAGACGAGAGCGTGTTTCTTCAGCCAGATTCCATGAGACGACGGTGCGAGTGTAAACGCCGAAACGAGAATTACAAAGCGTCCGAATGATGAGCGCCGGCAGGTTTATATCTGTGACAACTTTCATGAAATGAAATGATGGAATATGAACAACTCGACTCTGGTTGATTTTGTGACAAACTTTGATAATTCAAGGCCTTTAAAAACTAAAATGACTTGTTTTACTTTTTATGACAAAAGAAGTTTTTCTAATGTTTCATTAAGACTCAAGTTCTTTCACAGTAAAATATTTATGCAACAGGATCCAAATTTGTGTTGGACACGATTTAATTATATTTCAATTACTGTATTTTCTGGACTACAGGGACAGTGTTTTTCATAGTTCGTCCGGGGGTGCGGCTCTGGAGCGACTTTATGCGTGAAATTATTAGTTTCAGTTCAGTTTCAGTTTATTGTCATTTGCATGAATACATGAAAAATGAAATTTGTACTCAGGACCAGCAGTGTGCACATTAACACATTATTCTATCATTTCACATGTTATTTTCACATTAAACCACCAGAGGGCGCTCTAGGCCTGTGTTGATCATTTCAACATTGGCGG
>JAPSES010074620.1:0-10305 GCA_029822895.1 Maxillicosta whitleyi
CCCCCCACACACACACACACACACACACACATTTTCCTCAGTAGCAAATTTTGGCTGAACGGTAATGAGAAAAAGACGCGTCTATCTGGTACGCATTTAAGAATCCGATCGGGTTCTGTTTAATTTTGTTTTGCAGACATATCAAAATAGTCTGTATCGTATTTTCACAACTACAGCTCAAGTGACAAGGAAACAAATACTGTGGATGTTACAACTACCCCCGCGTCTTATCTTCGCTCTGCCCCTTTGGTTTGTGCACAGATCAAACTAATGCCCCCCCGTGAACTGATGTTTGATACTCATAAAAGCAATAAAGTGGTGAATGCGTTAATTGTCATCTCCAAACATATAAAAGACACGATCCGCACACTCACGCTGACACACGCGAGCGCACACACACGCGCACGCCGCACCACGCCGCGCGCAGCTTCTGGCTAAGTGGCTGGGGCGGGACACTGCGTGGGACGAGGCGGGGACAGCAGGCAGGCGGGCGGGCAGCGTGCTGGTCGGGTTGGTGGACAGCTGATTGTCCGTGTTATTAACTGTGTTTGGGGGCGTTCCTGTTCGCCGTGTACACCACGCCCACCTCACCTACTAGTTCTCTCCTGTTTGGTATCCCAGAGATGGTCCAAAGTGATTCCTCAGGGAAGAAAAGAGCGCAAATCACCCGAGCAGGAGCCGACGAAGAGCGGAGTCGCTGATAACCCGGGACTGCCTCTTAATTGCGCGTAATCTTCCGTTTCATTCATCTGAACAGAGACGACTTTTGTAAATAAAGAAACGGAGCGAAGAAGGGCGAAACGTGTTTCATCTCCTCGGTTTCTCTCTCACTGTGGACTGTTTGTTACAACAACTGACATTTTGCCTGTGTTTTTGTCAGCTGCACCTTGATCCGGGGGACTGTCGCCAACTCAGTGCAGTCTCTCATCCTGCGCTTCCCCTTTCATCGCTCTCACGTTGTTCATCTTCATAGCTGCTGCTCTCCCCCCTTTTTTTCTTCAGGAATCGTTGACATGAAGTGCAGCTAACCCTGGATGCTGACAGCTCCCCTTTCCTTCCACATGTCGCATCTTTTGTTTACTTTGAGAACCACGCGCGCAACTAAACGCCAAGTGAAATAGACCACGCCACTTTGCTCCTCTGACAGCGCGATCAAACAGACGCAAGAGGAGGGGAGCCAAGAAGAAAAAAAAAGGAGGGAGCCAAGGAGAGGAGGATAGAGAGGGAGGAGAGAGAGTGAGAGAGAGATAGCGACAGTGTGAAGGTGCGTTTTGATGTTTGGCATCCACGACAGCATCCAGAGGAGTGGGAGTAGTATGAAAGAAGAGCCCATGGTGGCCGGGATGAACGCGGTTCGAACATGGATGCAGGGCGCCGGAGTGCTGGACGCCAACACAGCCGCCCAGAGGTGAGCCCGAGGCGGCCTTGCGCTGCGCTGACACCGGGGCGTGGAGAGCGCGTTATGATCTGCGGTGTTTAAAGACGGAGCGGCTGCAACACTTGGGGCAGCGTGCGTTTCCAGAGGACGTAGTTGCTGGATAACCACTATTCCCACTGGCTTTCTAAAAAAAAAAAAAAAAAAAAAATGTAGCTGTAAATCCATCATGTTTCTGAAAAAATAAGGAGGAAAAAAACGCTGCCCCAAAATGGGTTCATGTATTTCTCGACGGAAACCACAACTAGTCCAAGCACTTTAAAGAGATTTGTAAGGTGTAAATGCAGGCTTAGATGAACTTTAGTGCCTGGAAAGTGTGCTTTAGCTTTTTCATCTCACTTGGGTTGTTGTTTGGTTTGTTGGAAATGAGTTAAAACTGTACTTGTCATCATGCATGCATAGAGTTTTTAAAAGCCAAAACAAGCACTGCAAAAACACACTTTTACGCGTTACTTTTAAACAAGTTGCTTAAGTTTGAACTCCACTTATCTCCTTACCGGCTCTTCACCATTAAAATGTTTCTTCTGGCCAGATCAGATTTGTTACATAAATGAGTATTTAATCCTTTGGAGCCTACAGCAGTAATATTTTTTACTTATTTAATTATTGTTGATTAAAGTGCAGGAGGTCGTTATGTGCATTAGGAGGGGATTTAATTAAATTATATGGAGTTTAAAAATTACTGAATGGGCACTAAAACATAGGCGGATGTTGGATTGAAGAAGCACTTTACTTTTACACTTGCAATTTCCCCCCGTTCTACTGAAGTAACTGATATAAATTGCCCTCGTTGTGGATGGTGCTGGTTTGTGCTTGTGTCCGCAGCGGAGTGGGTCTCGCTCGGGCACACTTCGAGAAGCAGCCGCCCTCCAACCTTCGCAAGTCCAACTTCTTCCACTTCGTCCTGGCTTTATACGACAGACAGGGTCAGCCGGTGGAAATAGAGAGAACCACCTTCGTCGACTTTGTAGAGAAAGAAAAGGTGAGTTTGTGCTTTACGCAAAACAATCACTTATTACATGACAAATACGCAGGAAAATTGCTATTATAATGTAATTTTTTTTTGAACAGCATCGACTTGTGACTGACGTGGCAGTCTATATTGGCCTGTTAAATCGCATTGATGAATTACCAGACGTGCGTTAACAAAGTAGCCAGACGCACACAGCAGGGATCATTGGTCCTGAAGGCTTCCCTGTTGGGATTTTTAGATGTGGTTTCCTGAACGCCTCAACAGAACTCTGATTATTTTCGCTTTCCTTTATAATTACAAAACTTTATTTTCATTACCATAATTTTTTTTTAATCTATTTATTATTTACAATATCTCCACTGAGGTGTCAAGAGCACTTAAACTTCTGTCCCTGCTGGATATTTGACTCCTATTTTTAATGACAGTTTCATCTCAGTGTGGATCCGGATCATGCTGTTGATTATTATTATTTTTTAAAATCGAACATCAATATGTGTTTTTGATACGTTAAAAATACAATCGGAATAAACTGAGTGAAAGTGCAGTTAAATGTGTGTTTTATTCATTAATATTCACCGTGTTTATTATTTATAAGATCCAAATGTTCCTTTACATTAATCACATTTTATGCGCCGTGATTTATTTAAATAACAAATAATATATTTGATTTTAATTATTGCTGGTAATATTAAAATTGCAATTCTTAAAGGTAACAATTACAAGTTGGTTTTAAAGTTATTTACAGGCCTGTTCTGCAAATTGTTAAACTATCCTTGAGATGAATATACAAATAATAACTCATATGTCTATGCGTTTAATAACTTATACAAAGTTTTTAATATTTTTTTTTCTTTGTTTTTGTTTTCTTATATGTGCATGAACCTAAACGAAGTGACGTGATTTTGATTTTTTTCCAGTCAAAGAGACATAACACGCCATTATTATAAAATATCAGCCTGAGCTCAGCGGTGGACGCGCTGGAAACGTCCCAGGAGGAGATGGTTTGCTTTCACTAAACCGGGACTGTTTGGTTTAATTTTCATAGGAAACGACGGGGGAAAAGACCAACAATGGGATCCATTATAGGCTCCAGCTCCTCTATAGTAACGGTGAGTTTGGGTTCCATAATTTTTATGGAACAACAACAAAAGCAGTGAGAGAATGATACGACAAAACAAAGTGAGGGAGGTCAGGAAAGACACGTTTTTAAGGTTTCCGTGTTAAAATCACTTAAATAATTATAAGTATTTATTTATTAATTTGATGCTTTTGTTGTGAAAGATTAGTGTTTCAGTTATCTCGAATACATTAAATTATTTTTAGTATTATTATTTGCATTAGTTCATTGTATTGTATTTAAATATATCTCCTTGCTCCATTTTGACAGTGGAAATAATAAACAACCCTGAAGTTCAAACTAAAATATTTCAATATTAATGATGCCTTTGTTGGTATTACACTTAAGTAATTGTCTATTTTTCCTGTTATGTTAATTATATTTATTTAAATTTTAATGAATGTTTTACAGACTTAAATTCAGCATGGATAAACAAGGGGAAATGTTCCAAACACAGACTGCATGCATCAAATACTGACAGTCATTTGTTATATTTTGGACTCATTCATTTTACCTTGAGTGCCTCACAGGGGAGGTCACAATTAACAAAACTTGTGGTGTGGAATATCAACCAGATTGAGGAAGACTTGTTAGTTGCCTGGTTGTATTCTAACCACTTTTCCCATCTTCTGTGTGTCTCTCTCAGGGATCAGGACAGAGCAGGACTTGTATGTCCGTCTCATTGACTCCATGACTAAACAGGTGAGATATTCTACATTAAAACATTAAAATACAGGCACAAAAAAAATTTAAGTCTGCATTTGTTTGGTGCTGGTCTGAATGTTGCCCCCACCTCCAAATGAATGCCCCCTTCCCCCCTCCTCCACCCTCGCCCTACTGCATGCCTGTGTCTGAGACCCTCAACTTCAGCACAACACAGCCAGCTTGATAAACGACCTGTCTTACCTGTGGAATACATTTACAGAGGCCCAGAAAAGTAGAGGACATGTGTCCTCATACTCTACCTCTGCACAGCAGCCAGGAAGTGGGGATGGTGTGTGTGTATGTGTGTGTGTGTGTGTGTATAGCTGAATGTGTGTGTTTTTACAAGCTATATATGTGTATGTGTGCGACTGTGTGATTGTGTGCTTATAGTGTGTGAATATCTTGGTGAGGTGTAGAAGCGGCTGTGTGTTAGTGTGTGTATTTGAGAGAGACAGTGATGCATGCCAGCTCACTCTTTGAGGACCTTGACCCTCATTTCCTCAATGTGAAACAGAACAAACTATCCCAGAGTGTGTTATGGTCAATTCAATCACACAAAGAATTACAGAGCAGCACATGTGGGCTGGTAGACACTGAGGGAATTCTCCGTTTGGATGAATTAGATAACGAAGAAAATAAGCCTCTTGAACGCTGTTTTGATATCAGGTCTTTTGTTTTGCCAATTCTGCCTCTAGTGCCATTAGGCTTGAAGAGAGTTTGCGTTAGAATGAAAGTAATAGGAAGGGATTTTGTTTGTGTCTGCGCACATGGATGTGTGAATGTGTCTATTTGTGTGTGTGCTTGCATGTTTATCAGTGTGTGTGTGTGTGTGCGTGTTTGTGTGTGTGTGTGTGTGTGTGTGTTTGTGCAGGGTGATCACAGCCCTGGAGAGCATGTTGAGTGGGGTTGGAGGGGTAACCAGACTAGATTTTTGGACGCTGTGCTGTAGGGACCAGATGGTGCACTATACTCCAGTCTGGCAGTCCAACTGCTCACTGTACACTGCATACAAACATACATGTACGCACACACACAAAACAAAAAACACATATGCACACACAGAACTACACACATGCACTGCTCGTACACACACATGCACACGTACAAACAAAAATGCTTTCTCTCTTACTGTCTCTGTCAGAACAGAGCGTTCCTGTTCAGGAAGGCCGGATTCCCACGATACACACTTTTGCCAGACAGACAACACTACTCTCAGATTAAACACACACACAGTTTTTTTCTACATGCCCTCATAGTGTGGTTCACGTTTTTATTTCTTTGAGCACAACACTTTGTAATTTTTTTTTTTTCCTTCTTCAGGCAATTGTCTATGAGGGCCAAGATAAAAATCCAGAGATGTGTCGGGTCCTGCTGACCCATGAGATCATGTGCAGGTAAGAGAAAACACACACAACTATGACATGATTTTTAATGTGGTCGGTCTTCTCACAGTCTAGATGAAGCTGAATGTTTTCTTTTCCACATTTGAGGTGGCTCTGTTAATGTTAAGGGGGGCACAGACATGAAGAGCACAGCTAAATTACAATAGAAATCTTATAATTTTCTTCAAAGTGGGTTGGGGAGATGGGCCCTGGCCTATTTCTGTTAGTATGTGTGTGTGTCTGTGTATGTGTATGTGTATATGCATGTGAAAGTGTGTGCATCCCTCTCATGTTCAGCTAATTAGGACAAGGAAAAGCTCATTACTCAAACCCATCCTCCTTAGTCTGTGTAATACATGCAGTTTGCTATGTCCTGACAGTGAGCTATGTGCAAAGGGAGACAGACTCAAATTACACATAAAATACAGATGCACACACACTCAAATGTACTAAAGCAAGCAAAGCACTTGCAGGACGTTGCATGCATTTACAGTCAATAAAAGCATCACACAGCAAGCGATTCTCTGTCAAAAAGCAGCCATGTAGAAATACATGAAGAGATACATTTAGAGAAATGGCTAGTGGCAACGCACAGTCACTTCCTGGTTATCACACGAGGCAATTTAGATCACTTGTTTTCATATGCTGCAGGAAACAGTCGAGATCAGAAATCTGATCTGGCTCTCCAAGCCTCCTGTCCTGAGGGACTCAAGAAAGTAGGGGGAGGGTCAGTCTCTCCCTCCTCTTCTCTCACTCTCTTTTGTGTCTTTCTCCATCCCCTCCCACCCACATACAGTAGATGCACATGTGAAGTCGGATACAGGTACACCAGACATGCATAAACACAGATGAGCAGACAGTGAAGAGACAGCAGCGCAGGCACAACAATACTTTTGGGGGAAATAGGGGGGTTTCACAGCACAGCACATTATAACGTTGTGCTGCAGTCAAATGATTCAGAAAGGACTCGTCACATCAGTATGCAACCCCCTTCTACCCAGCATGCACTACTCCCCAGGTCCAGTGGGACCACTCTGTGACCCACTTCTGAGAGAGAGAAAGAGCAAGAGAGAGAGGCGGGATAGAGGGAGGGGACGAGCACTGAGGAAAAATAGAGAACATAAGATGTCTGGTTGTGTGATGTCTGACAGAAATGGAGCTAACCTGAGCCCTGGAGGCTAATTCAAGTTTGTATTCAGCCCCATTCAAGCTCACAGTTTTATCTCTCTTCTCCAAACTTTGCCTAAAATCGCCCCACTGATCTCTCCTACTGTAGTGCTAGAGCCCCCGTCTTACTTCGACAAGCCAGACAGAAATCCATTCCATGCTGTTTCTTAAACTTCACAAAACTCTCACGCCCTTTTACCCCTCTGTCTCTTTCCTGTCCGATCGCCAGACTTCCTTTACCTTTACTTCTTTTTATCTTGTTTTTCTGAGATCGGTGACTAATACTCCTTTGTCTCTTCTCCCCCTTTTACCTGGCCTCTCTGCAGTCGATGCTGTGATAAGAAGAGTTGTGGCAACAGGAACGAGACCCCATCAGACCCTGTCATCATCGACAGGTAAGCAAACTTTGCCCTTTAACCCTGGCCTACATGATGCGCTGTCATCAATAACACAAACACAGCTCTTATGACTGTGTATGGGTGTAAACAAGACCTGTGTACAGAATATCTCTACACAGGGAGTAAGTGTTGCAAATATAGATGCACAAAATATCCAAATATGATGCCAATACGTTTGTTGAATTCATTATCTTCTCTGGGCCAGCAGAGTAAGCAGATTAAAGTGATTGTCAACATGGTGATTTTAATTAAAAATGTAACATGGGGACAGCCACAGGTTGTTTAAACTTCAGGAGCTATAATCCTTTCTGTAAGCAAAATGTGTGAAACAGCCGTTAATAATAATCCAGTGGTGTATGTGAAGTGGAGGAGCAATCACAGAGCAGTTGAGCGCGGCTTAAAGTGTGGTCAAACACTGTTTGTGTGGTCGGGCTGATGACTTAACTGATGAGCAGTTAGGGTTACAGCAACAGCCTGGTGTGTGTGTGTGTGTGTGTGTGTGTGTGTGAGTGTGTGTGAGTGTGTGTGAGAGTAAATCTCACGCCGGACGGGTGGCGCTGAAGGTTGTTTGCTACTTTAGACACTAACAGACAACTGCATTCACAATTTTTTTCCACCTTTCCCCTGCTGTCATAAACTACCAGTGACTGATGCAGGGGTTTGTTTGATTTACAATCAGTCAAATAAAATGAAAGCCCTGTAGATTTATAGGCAGGGCTGTACTTGTGTATGTCTGAGGCACGTGTGTGGACATGAAGTGTGAGGGAAATTATTTGTTTATACTTGAGCAGTTGTTGAAGCGTGCACTCCTATGAAGAAAGAAGAAAACAAGCACATCCTCAATGAGGCTCAGTAGCATTTTATCATCTATGCCCGGGCCAAACTTTTGTGTTATCAGTCCAAATTATTTACGATGTAGAATATTTTAGATCTAATGTCTGATCTAGATTTGCCACATTGGAGTGTATTTGTGTGAGTGTTAATGAGGCAGTGACCTGTGCTATCTGATGAACACAGCTGTCCTGTTCTCACTGCTGCTCTGTCAAAAGCTACTCTTTACCTGTGTATGTGTGTGTGAGTTTGAGTGCGTGTGTGTGCGCCACCCTTGTTCCGCTCCAGTGAAGCGGAAGGCCTCACCTCAGCGCTCCCTGAGACAGCTGCACCCCACCACGTGGCCTTTAGACAACACGCCTGCCCATCACTCTGTGCATGTGCCACATTTCTGATTTTTTGTTCCCCCCTGTGTGCATACTTGTTGAATTTCTCATCTGTGCACTCTGCGTCGTTCTTCCACCGCCAATCCTGACTCACCTTCCCGCAGTTTGCTGTAGTTTGAGCGGTGCCACCTTTGGTGAGACAGGCTGATCTCGGCTGGGAACAGCTTTCCCACACTGAGCATGTGTTTTGGTCGCTCTCTGGCGGTATTCCCCTGACGCCTGATGGCTCAGGTGTGAGGGCAGCATTAACGAACAACAAATTAGAACAGGGGGAGGGAAAACAACAGCAATATCACTGTTTTCCTCTCCAGCAAACACTCTTTCTGGACAGGAAAATAGGTCAGGTGAGAGAGGAGAGCGACTGAGGAGGGGGGGTAGCAAGTTTTAAAGGGAGGACTGAAGGGGAATAAGGAGAGGAGGGTTTATGGTTTGCTCATTTAGTACCAATATATTCTTGGCAGTTGTAATAATCAGGGATTCATAAACAAACAAACAACTGTGAGGGTGAAACTGACTCAATTATCATGAGTTCCCCTCCTTCAAATTCATAAAGAAATACCATCAGCAGCCCCTCTCCACCCTTGAAGTTATTTAGTTCGTTAAATAAGGGCTTGTTAGCCCTCTGCTGTTTCGCAGAGATGATTAGATTTTACAGCCCTAATTAGCTGGGCTAGCTCTAACTCTTCTGGAAGAGTAATGGGTCTGATTGCCTAATTAGCTCTCTCTCGTTAAGATGGGAGAAACAGGCCACTGCAGCAAAACCGCAGGAATGAGGAAAAATAAAGTCAGCTAATGAGAAACTTATTTGATTGTTAGGAGAACAAATCTGGTACAGTGTGGATCAGCAGCGCTCTGGGTGCTGTACTCACTCACCGGGAGAATCTCTCTCTCTTTCACCCCTCTTCTTTATCTCCCCTCCTGTTGAAAAGAGAATTTGTTTACATTAATATGTCTACAAGGAGCAATATGATACAGATTTTAATTCTGAAGCTTGTTTGTTTAAACTATGATAGCAAAAAGTACATTAACATTTCTTAGCTTTTTAATGAAGTTGAGACATGTACAACAATCTGTTGGATGTTGTGCTGTTTTGAGTTTCTGCATCCGTGACTGTCTGAGATGCATTCAGAGTCATCCATCTGTTCTGAATCAGGCCAAGTTGAGGACAATTCATGCTATATTTTATGTATTTAACCTCTGAGGGGGTGAGTTTCATGAAGTTCAGAGAGGGCACAGCATGACATGTTGTGTCTATGTTTGACACTCAGCAGAAGAAGCAGCTGAAAGGTGAGACGCTTCTGTTCTGTATGCCTTTCTGTGTCTTCCCCAGGGAAACATGTGTGGTCTACTTTAGCCTCTTACAGAGTCAGGATAATATGAGGGGAGCCCTTAACCCCCCACTTCCACTTCCACCTCTCTCCATCACTCCTGGTTAGCGTGGGGTTAATCATATGCAGCCACTGCAAGTCAGTCTATCATCTGCCTGGATGGGCCCCAAATCACAAACACATTTCCCTCTCACCCGTGTACACCTTTGGTATCTTTCAGCATAGCTTCTGTGGTTTTCCCCAATTTATTTCCCTATAGGACTGTTTTTGTCCACTTACTTGATGCGTCCATGTAATTGAGGCCTAATCTCTCAGGCCTTCTTGCTTTGGGGGTATGAATATCCCTCCGGCCCCATGTGTCCTCTCTAGCCTCATACCACCTGTGTCCCGTGGCCCTTTCCTGCCTGTCCAGCTCCCCCAGGCCCACCGCGGGGTGTCCCACAGGCAGGGACAGCCTCTCCTGAGGGGGGACAGAAACTCTCTGTGACCACAGATAAGGATCCGCTGGATATTCTAGCACATCCCATGATCCCCCCCGCTCCCCCCCCCCCCCCCTTTTCCATTCCCCATGCAGAGAGGGCTG
>JAPSES010074622.1:0-10303 GCA_029822895.1 Maxillicosta whitleyi
AGATTTGACCCACTTTAATTGAATTGTTCTGTCTATGGAACTGAACTAAAATGATTGTTAATATATTAGTTTAATTTCAACATTTGATAAAGTCATCACAAGGGCCGGACTGGACCCTTCGGCGGGCCAGATTTGGCCCCGGACCGCATGTTTGACCCCCCTGCTCTAAAACACATATAATGTCGTGTTGAAGATGAACATTCACACATGTCGTTCTCTCTCCTTCCCTTCTTTCCTGTTCTGTGACAGGGTGAGAGGTGTCTGTGAGGTCTCGCAGACGGAACTTCACACCATTTAGAAGTAGCAAAGTCACCAGAGCAGCTTCAGTTGTATAAAGCTCCACCCACTCAGGCCGAATGATACTGTTATCAGCTGAATGTACAAACATGCTACCTGTTCTGAATACGGCAAAAAGAAGGGGAAAGAAAAAAATACTGGCAGTCTACAGGGTTTCTGCAGGAAAATACCAAAGACTCCGACGGTGGGCCACAATTGTTGAATTAGAATGGATATATTAGTTTTTTTGCATAAAACTATGTAAGCAAAATATGTGATATAACTTTATATCACATATAAATATATACTTTAAGTATTTTTTGGAGTGCAGCTCTAAACAAAAGAGGTTTAAAGCTGAAATTAAAGCTGAACCACAAATACAATGTCCGGTGGTGCTGAGTTGTTAGACGGCAGCTGTGTGAAATATACACTACTGTAACTGTACACCTATTTACATAACACACACACACACACATATACAGGTCACAAAAGTACCACTTCTGATGACAAGAACAGAGTGTGCCCACTTCAGTTTCTACTTTGCACAGTCCGAGCTGATCTTTTTCCCATGTGGGATTTCCCAAACCACTGAGCTTTTAACTGAAGATGACACTAAAGTGACAGTGACAGTGAAGGGTACGATGACACGTGTATTTTAATGCACTTCCACAATAACTGCATCAGTTATTATTTATGAGCACCTTATTGACACACTGATTCCAGTCAAATTAATGCAATTAATTAAAGTTTTACTGTCTGAAAAATCACGAAAAATGCCTCTGGTGAACCTTATTGCTCAACAAAACTTCAAGCTGCATCCTGTTTCATCCTTTTTATATGTTAATTCTGAGTGGACTCCAGTTGTAGCGCGTGGGTTTCATAATCCTGACGTGTCTTCAGTTGATGCTGTCAGGACCGGGTTCATACAGGTTTGTACAAGATCAGTTTAAGACTTTTCAAGATGACATAAAACATAATTTAAAGCCCATTCCACAAACTATTTCACGGCGCTACTGGCAAAACTTCATCACTCCCAGAATTTAGGAAAATTTATTTATTTACTTCAGTGCCTTGATTCCCATTATTCCCAGTCATTTCTCAACAGGAGCTGCAAAGTTAGTGATAACTGGTTCCTAATTTCAGTAAAAATTACATTACATTAGGCTGACGCTTTTATCCAAAGCAACTTACAAGGTATATAGGCATGCATAGCATAAAGTGCCCACCTGGGATTTGAACTGGCAACCTTCCGCACCAAAGTCTGTGGAGTTAACTACTAAGCTATCCAGTATGCTAGAAACTGTAAGAAAGTTCAAAAGGGTTTTGCTGGTATCGTGCAGCTCTCATTTATAGGCTGCTCGTGTGTCACAATATTTACTTTAACACCACATGAACAGCATGTAGCGGGTCAGTAAAGATGTACTTGAGCTCATCTCTGGGGATACACCAACAAAAATAATCTGCCTTTGTATATCATGAGACTAATTGAATGTGGTTAAATGTGACCTTTAATTCATATAAAGTCAGATTTCTCTGTTGAATAGTTATTTGTGAGAATCGACATTTCCGTAATGGTGGTTTTCTTCAGGATCTAGCTCCATAACTATTGAAGATACGTCTAAAGAAAAGTCTATAGACTATATGAAAAAACAGGAGTTTCACTGCCATCTGGCGGACATTTGTTAGTACTACAACAACGCCGATAATAATTAATAGAGAATCCTTTAATCCAGACGGTGATCCGGATCACCTTCAAAATTTAATCAGCTCTTCCATGTCTCAGAGCGAACATTTCCTGAAAATTTCATTAAAATCCATTTATAACTTTTTGAGTTATCTTGCTAACAAATAAATAAACACATAAACAAACCCAGGCGTAATTTTTATACTTCACTAATTCGTCCCGCAGGCCGGATTGGACCCTTTGGCGGACAAAGTATAATTTTACAAAACATGTGAATAATGTGAGGAAATTTGAACAATTTGAAATGTCTTAAGCGCAGTTTTAACAATATTATTATCTGTTATTGAATGTTTTGTGTATTTAATCCTTCGAACTGCCCGTGAAAGGTGGACAGGAATTGTTTCAGAAACTACTACTGCTAAAATAAAAAAAGGCAATTGACAAATATAACAGCTCCAGAAACATAAAACTGTCTGAGTTGTTGTAAAATAATTTGAATTAGATTTTTTTTTTTCAATCTCAGAAATGTTCAATCTACACTTTTCAAAAATGTATAAAAAGAAAATTGAAGGAAATTCAACTTTTTGTCCTTTTCTTCTTATGACACACATTTTTAGGTATTTTATTACCTAAGAATGGTAAATACTTGACAAATGTTGCTTCTCCTGGGAAAAACAGGGTGTAAATTAACATAGGGCATTTTTTGGACAAAATTATTAACAAAAATATAGACAGAAAGGACCAGGTTTTTTAATAAATGTATCTATTATGATGCTAAAAGGGTTAAGCTACATTTATAAATATATGCTGTGGATTTCAGCAGTACTGTTTTAAGCTCATGTTTTAATTCTCACCCTCCGAGCGAAAGCACCACCTGCTGGTCAAATGTACAGAAAACACCACTGTTCTATATTGTAATGTACAGATATGAATACGCAGTGGTGACATTTTCATCCTGATAAAGAAGTTTATGAAAATAAAATTGAATGGAATAGAGAAAAAGACGGTTGAATTTAAAAGAAATAAAAATAAACAAGTGAGTACGGTCCAGCTTTTGATTGTTTTTATCATTTTACATTGTTTATTTCTTCTATACTTGACATAACCCTCTAAGGTTGGATGCCAGAATATGAGTACAAACAAAAAAAAGAAAGATGCCAATCCAAATTTGCATTCCTGAGGAATATGAAAGATAAAGTATGGAATGAAACAAAAATGACCCGGTTGACTTTTTGCCAGAGGAGTGACATTAAGCACCAACAGTGATGTGAAAACTATTTCAAAGCCAATTACTGATTCACAAAACGCAGACATTGTGCTGCTTAAACATTTACTGAAGGGGGGAAAAATGGAACTTGCATTATTTGTGGTCTGAAAATACTTTCTGACCCGTTTCTGTACGTAAATGCTCTAAATGACGAAGGCCACAACAATTTAATTTGTTGCTTCTCTTAGAAAAAAAATTGGAGTGGAAAAAAAAATGTTTTGCAAAAAGTCTGGGATGAAGATTTGGGGTTTACATGACATAAATAATAACAGGATTATTTTAGTTTTCAGCTTTTCATGACAAATATTTATGCGTTGAATCCCTTTCTTTGATCTATTATTATGATTCCGAATAAAGGACGTTGTTTTAACTGAATTTATGTCGCATCTACTACTTTTTTTTTTTGCTCTTTCTGATTGGTTGTTCTTTAGCATGTGACCATAAAGAAGCTCTCTTATTGGTTCCCAGAGTATATATTGTTTTCAATGGGGTTTTTATTTTTTGAAAACGCAAAAATCCAAGAAGCAACAAATTAAATTGTGGCCTAATCTGGAAGGAATGTGGTGGGTGGGTTTTAGAATAAACATTTACTCGAAAATACCTAAAAATAGTAAATCCAGTGATTTCTTAATGTTTTCCAGACCTCTACATCCTACATTTGATTATAAATGAAAGATCCAGAGGCCGCTAAAATGTCCACAGGGACAACGTGACGCGAGGTTAATTTGCTTACTTTATACATACCCGCATCTTTTAGAGGGGACATTAATAAACACAGCTTTACTGCAGTGACATGTGAAGCCGATGTTTAATATCAGCCTCTCCGGACAGAAATAGACTAATGCTGATTGAATCTCTCTGCATTAGTTATCATGTCTATCATGTCCAGACTACGCCAAGTTGTCTCCGACTCTGTTATTTGAAGACTGCGATAACTGGAACTCGTAAAGGTCAGCGTGGTTGAACTGTCCAAACACCTTTATGTGCTTACACGAAGTTAATACTAGAAGGCCTGGAAACACTTGGAGCCGTGGTCAGGGAATAAAATAAGAATGAAAAGAAAACACTGAAAAAACATCAGAGGGTGAAGGTTCGCCCAGGGTGCTTACTCTTCATCCAAATTAAAATTCTACACTTTTTCAAACCTCCTATTTTTTTTAACCCAAGACTTTGACTAGGGGTGTGTTCCGAATATCGATGCGTATCGATATGGAGGCGTCAGTATCAATATTTCACATACAACAAATAATTAGTTTATCAAGTTTGTGAAACGGCATCTGACGTTTTACATGAACTACAGTGGAATTGTTGCTCTACAGCAAAATAAAATAAATAGCATTTGGGTATACATGTGTCTGTTTTCTTTAAAATGTTAAAAAAAAATATAGGCCTAAAATATCGGGATGCATATCGTGTTGAATACCATGTACAGGAATGCACATATATCGCAGTACGTACCGTATCCTGACCTCTATATCGGGATATGTATTGTATTGCAAGGTTGTTTTTAATAACCCCCCCTCGTTACATATTGGCCGAAGTTGATTAGTTGGTGGTATGCTATAATTGTCCCGATTTATCAGTAGGCCACTTAATCGGTCGGGCTCTAATTGCCAGACTGGGTCTTTATGGGTTAATAAACAAAACGGGGGTTAGTTATATCTGTTACTCGAGTTGAGGGGGGGATGAGGGGGTATGGCATCCCCCCTTAAATAAAAACAGTCAAAATCACCCCCCTTCTAAACCGGACATCCCCCGTCCCATCCATTGTGTCATTTTTCGTTCATTTACATGTTTGTTTGTTTTTTAAGTTTTAATAGATTAATTACCAAAAGATTTTAAAATACCATGAGTATGACGTTAAACTTGAACGTGGCGTAGCGGTGCGACGTGTCATTGCATGGATAGCGTACCGGTACCGATAATATCGGTTCTGCAGTATATCGCGATATTTCATTTCACGATACTGTGTCGATATTAAAAAGTAGTGTATCGATATTTTTTGGTATTTATTCAAATGCAGATATGGTGGCGGTTCATTTTTGTATTTTATTTATTATTATTTAACCCTGGTTTTATTAATTACTGGTTATTTGAAACGTCCTAAAAACATCTCAGATGTCAGTTCATTTTTTGGGATGTTATGATGTTAGTTATGAACTAATAGAATATGAACATTTAAGCAGGATTTTAAACTCTAATGACTGTAAAACAAACCAAAAAAAAGCCTTTTTAACAGTATCATGATCCTAGTATTGTGTTTTGTATCGTATTGCAGACCGCACAAGACCTTGGTTTGAGGGACGTGGGAGGGCAGGTTGAAAAGTACCCTGGGGCCATAACATCAGTCATTTTTCATTGATCACATTCACAACTTTACTGCATAAATGTTTAACTCACTGGAAAACACTTGGGCCAAACACAGTAGCGAGATTGAGAGCAGTCATGCGGTTTTCTTTGTGGTTACACTCCACCAGGGTGAGGAAGTGGCAAAGGTAGCGGAGGAGGCTGAGGTGAACGTCAGGGAGCTGCTGGAGCACGTCACTGATGTCTGAACAGGAGGCGTCATCTCCGGATTCTACAGATACAGGCGTCAACACAGACAGGTTAAAGCGGGGGGGGGGGGCACAAAATAAAATAACAACAAAATTGCCTTTTTGTCTTTGATTTAATGCAAAAAAATAACTTTAAATTATGAAAATATTTACATTTCTACACTATCCAAACAAAAGAAGTGAATAAACTCAATAAAATGAAGAAGAATCATCATCATCATCATCATCATCATGAGGAGAACTTTATTAATCCCAAAACTGGGAAATTGACATTCCAGTTAAAACTGATCAAGATAAACATTAAAACATATACAAAATGGAATATTGTTAAAATTGTGCTTAATTTTCTTTAGACAGTTCATGTTGTTCACATTTTATTTTTAAAGGATAATTTGTAAATCTAAATATTTTCACAATTTAATGTGTTTTTTTTTTTTTTTGCACTAAAACAAAAAGACAAAATTTGGAGTTGTCATTATTTATTGGCATAATGTAATATTTTTTTCACGTTAAACCAAGAAGAAAATGTCCATTTATTTTGTTACCTATAGATTATTATTTTACCGTATGCGGCCTCTGATCTAAAATAAATTCAACACCCTTGACCGTTAATATCTTCAGTGTAATTGTTGCACTTTGCCGGATTGGAACCTTTGGTGGTTTGGTTTTTGGCTCATGCACGTTTGACACCCCTGGGTTCAAGGCTGTAATCTTATAATCTTGTTAAGGCTCTGATATTTGGTGATAAAGTCATATTGAGATTATATTTGCCCCCCCCCCCCTCCACAGCTGTTTGCTCCGTGAACCCAAACTTCACTGACACAGGATTTGTAAATGAAAAAACTACAATGAATGACACTGGCTGTATTTCCACAAAATATCGAGCTAATTTAAAGTACATTTTTATAGACAATAAAAACAAAAGTCAAAAATGATAATTGTATTACTTTCAATACACTGGGTTTAAGTGAACAAGATGGCCCCGGTTCTATTGACAGCAGGTGGCGCTATAGGCACCATTACACTTTTTTATATTCTATTCGCTCTTTCGCATCCACATCGCACTGACGATGGCAGCGGAATGGGGTCAAATTATTATTATTATTGTTATCATCATTATTAATAATAATAAATAAATAATTATATAGGTAGCTTAGTGGTTGACGCCACTGGCTTTGGTGTGGAAGATGGCTGGTTCGAATCCCAGGCCCTTTACACTATACATCCCTATACCTGTAGGTATATTACCTTATGTTTCTGTAAATTGAGCCTCAGATCAGCTCTGTATTTAAAGTGATGAGATAACTTTGGTTATGATTTGGCGATATATAAATAAAATACGACTGACTAACTGTTAATGCTAGATATTGAATACCTTTTAATCGAGTGCATGACATTTTCCATTATCTTCACAATCTGGATAATCGCTGCAGTGTTTGAAGCAGCTGACACAACAAACGAACCACACTTTTGTGAGGCGCTACGCAAATTATTTGTAATAAAAGTAGTGCACAGTGAAATTTTGCACATGCACTGATTGCTTTTACATCCAGACGCTTCAGTCCGCTCTCTGTTATATCTAATGTTGAATTGTGGTGACTTGTAATACGTGAGCATTAGAACAAAAAGCCTGAAAGTATGTTGATGCTATTACTCGTGATACATAATTGGGTCAGAGTTTGATCGGATTTGATTCCAAACGGTTAGGTGACGCAAATGTTGTGCGTCTATGTGTGTGCACGTGTATGTATGTGGGTGTGTGTGTATGGCCGTCTGGGTATGTGGAGGGGCAGGGTGAATAATAGCTTTAGCGAGCCTGTAGCTGCTTCCCTCAACGCTGAATACTACTCTGTGTGACTTTGTGTGTTTGAAGGTGAATGACGTCCGTTTGTGGGAGGAGCCTATTTTTACAATTTGTAATTAGAAGGTTTTAACGAGCAGGTTTAGATTAGATGAGTAAACACTAATGATTGAAAAGATGCATGAATTCTCAGTGTAAATACTGCAATTTCAGTAATATTTTGATTAAATGTTCAATATAAATATACATAAATATATTGTAATTTGCAGTTCTAATATTAAATTGAAATTTGCTATCTTAGTTATGTATATTATGCATATTTATATTGATAATCAATAGCTGATAAGTAAAAGTTTTGAGAGTGACATTAAGTTGAGCACAGGCAAAATATTTTCATTCTTTCTTTCTTTCTTTCTTTAACTATTCAACTTTATTATGTGATAAAGAAAAGAAGATGCACTTAATTATAGCTAACACTATCCCAAAGTAAAACCAATCAGAAGCTTTCAGTTTATATAATATGAGGTTTGATTTATTTTATGTGACTCCTACTCCGTACACATTAATCTCTGTGAGTCTGATGATGAAATGTACTTAACGTTCGCTCGTGCCATCTCCATATCATTCATTTTGTCATAGTAATTTCCAAAACCTGGCAAAGGGGTCATAACAATTTCAGAGAGAACACCGAAATAATTGTATTGAATAATAACAGCCAGATGTGGTGTCAAAGAGCAGTTTTTGAAATGCACCGTTTGGCTTCTGGCCTTGAAAATTCGCCTGCTATTTATTTGATGTGTAAAGACAAAGCCAACACTGGAGCCAGAAGGTACTCTCTTACACCATTAAAGAGATTAGAGGAAGGCAGGAGTGCTGATGCTTCAGCTATTATGACCTCCAGGTTTATGGCCAACAAGCTGAACTTCATCTCATCTTAAATCATTTATATATAGTTGACCCACCTCTCCTTTTCTCTCACACTTTTCTCTCTCGTGACTACACTGCAACTACTACATTTCAGCACCTAAAGATAGTTTTGATACCATCAAATCAGCGTCATGACCCAGATACTTAAAAGATATTCATATCACATAGTGGTTTGGGGAAGACAACTTACTGTAAGTGGTAATATGATTTTAGAACACAAGTAGACGACCGGACTGGAATGTAGAACACACCCTGTCTTCTCTTACCTCGGTAGTGTTGTATGAGTGCCTGTTGGACTGTTGAGTCCACCAAGCCCTGTGGCAGGTCCCTGAGGTACTGTTTAAGTAAGCTTGCCACAGTGCTGGTATCAGACTCCGAGAGAAGGTCTACTTCCTCTCCACTCTCCAGTCGCTGCTTCAGGTTCTCCACGGCTCGGGCATTACCGTTCACTCGGAACAAACCCTCCTGATGAAGGCCTGGAAGGAAATACAGACAAACATAGGTACCATCAAGTTACAATAATGGATGGATGGATGGATGGATGGAGTAAGTAGTAGTAAGTGTCTATACTAAATTATGTACTACAGATTTAATTTCTGAATGTCTAAATACATTATAGCACATTAATACATATATGTAATATATAAATATGTTTCAGAGAGCAGGGAGAGCATATTCTTTTAAGTTTTACAAACTATTTCTTGGAGGAAAAACATCTAATATCACAGTGTCATGTCCTGCTTTATACAACACATAAAAACATTACAAAAAATTATGATTTATATTTAAAATTGACCTGAACCAGCCTCAGTGTCCAAAAATCTGTAGCACTAGCTGTACAATAGTAATGCATTTTTGTCATCAAATACATGACAAAGAATGATGATGAGGATAATTTACTACTAGACTGGAATGTAAGGGTTAAAGTGAAAGTGTCTGTTTTAAAGTACTCTACAGGTGGTGATAGAAATACTGATCATGATGGCAAAACAAGTATTTATCGTTCTTTTAGGTATTCAACAAATAAAACAATGAAAAACTTGTTTATGATTAGCTTAAGTTGTATGATAATATGATCACCCCTATACTCTAATAACAGGATAAACTTTTAAGCTAACCACTTTGATTCTCCTAAACACCTGTATTGTGTGTAATTACGTTGCATCTGATATATTTGGAAACGAACTGTACATTTTGAACAGTTACTCGTGATATTTCTACTCACAAACACACTGTATCCTGCAGATTTATCTCTAATTGTCCTGCAGCTCTGACTTCTTGAATATTAGCTCAATTTCAGTAAAGTGTACGTGAATTATCGCGAGACGTCACGGGGACTCACGAGATTTCAGTTTGCCGTGACTCCCGCAATTTAATTTTATTAATTAATTTGTTTATTTTAATGAGGGATCACTTAATTTTATCCCCCTGTTCCGTCTAGTAATTGTTTTTATTATTATTATTTGTTTTATGCCCTGAGTTTTTACTCGACTTTCACCAACACAAATTCACGGAAGAACGACTGAGGAATGATTTTAAAAGGAACGTGTCTGTGAAATCACCTCAACTTATTTTACTATTATTGGAACTATTATAATACTGCAGATATACTGTCTCTATAATTCCACTATATCATCCAGATGGGGCTGTAAAACTTCCGACGCCACGACCAGTTCACACTTTATTACACACTGACACCTAGTGGTCAAACAGAGAAACTACAGAACAATAAATAGGTCAACATGAGCAATAAAACCTACTGGCATGTTTGCGTTGTGTTTGGTTAGATTTGG
>JAPSES010074623.1:0-10302 GCA_029822895.1 Maxillicosta whitleyi
CTAGGAACGCAACTGACTACTACTCTAGAGAGACGCAGTCGGAATCAAAGTAAAACTACTTAGAAAAATAATTAACCACCTGAGGATGCGAACATGACACAAAAATTCTTATAAAAAATAATGCATGCCAACGGAAAAGCGTTACAGTGCTATGAAACATGCAAATATCAACTGAATATCAGCACATGAGAAGTGAAATGAGAAGCAATCGTACATTTAAAAAAAACCTTTTCCTTTATCACCACCACTATATGTAGTTTCAGAAGTATCAAACTATGACTGTAAGCAAAAAAAAAGTAAATTAATAACTGGAATCATTAAATACTGACCCAGTTTTTGTTGTAATAATCCTTGCTTACACAGTTCTTTTAGATTGTTTTCCTTGTTGTATAAGCCTGCTCTTGTGTTTTAAAGTCTGTAAATAGTCACTTTGTGTCACTACCAAAACTGTCAGCCATGATTGTACAAATATGAACATAGGGAAACTATTAGCAAATTCCAGTCAAATGTACTTAGATTCCCAGTTTAACTAACTGTGGTTCATTACAGCTCAGAACTGTCTGTTCCTTTGCACATCTGTGATTCTCACAGTCTCTACAGATGAAAAGTGATCAAAGTCTTTTGAACAAATTAACCACAGACTAACTGAATGTAGCGCCAGTATTAAATGTTGAGATATTCAAAGTACAAGTGATAACTTTGACCTGCAGGTGGCACTACAAGAAAAGTCAGAAAATCTTCAGCGTCATCCTCAAAGTCATCAGAGTTAATCATCTTAGTCTGGAGCGGCGGTGACGTGTTCGACAGACTGCCTTTGCCAGTCCTCAAACCCTGCAGCAAACATGAACGGGGTTAACAGTGTTCAGGGACAAATCTATAAGTGCACACCTCTGAAAAATAACACACCCACACCTATCACACCCACAGCTCTTATCTCGGACAAGGGTGATGGAATGTCAGCTCTGTAAACCAACACATCCCAGTGCAAGCCAAGGTCTGTTTTTATTTTCCAGGGAACTCAGAGGTATCAACGTTCGAACAAAACAAAAATCACATCATCACATCACAGCTGAGAGTGAATAAACACACAGGCAGTTTGCCGGTCTGCTCAGCTCATCTGCATGATGCTCAAACCTGCAGGCCAAGGACAAACAGCTCAAAGTGTTTTGTATTAAATTAAAGTTGACGTTGGTGTGGATCAACAGGGGAATGCTAACACTAGGTAGGGAGGTGCTGAGAGGTGATGTAATACACAACTAAAACACAGAGTGTGAGGCAGTCAACAGGGAATTCACAATTATTACAAACATATTATAACATATATTACATATTATAAACAGAGGAATCTGACCACACACAATATCATACAGCAAATGACTGTCAGATTAAATAGGTTATTGTAAGTTGTATTTACTAAACATGATAATTAAATCAAGTCAGAATCAGTATGTGCACTGGTGTAGACTGTGAAAAGATCTGGGTTCACACACACACACACACACTTAACACAATTTCTGAAAACAAGCTACAACAAGACAACTCATTCCTATACATGTTAATTCCACTTGAAATACTTAAAATTAACAAATGCAAGTTTTTGCACGCAGTAAATGGCAAAATGCCAAATCAAAAATTGGTGGCAGAACTAATTACTGACATAAAAATAACACTCTGTGAAGTGCTACAAATTAATTTATGGAAATAGATGTAAAAGTATAAAGGTTTTCCTATTATATCTGATGTTTCTGAATTAATATTACTTCTACATTCATGTTTACACCACAGTTTTCTGCAGTAGATATTTATGTTTGCCCTCATTTTCACTACTTTATAAACTGTTAGTGGTTTAATCTTCAGCGATGTATGATATTCTAGAAGATTATCATATGCTAATAGTGTTGCTCTTGTGTGGTTAATGAACTCAGAAAACAGGCCTATGTTCAGTTTTGTGACATGTGTGCACTTTCCTGCTAATCCAAGAGGGCTTTGAAGAGTTTATTTAGCTTAAGAAGGTAAAGAATTCTCTCAGCCTATAGAGCAACACTGGTGGTTTTAACTGGGTAGAAAATATATTTAAAAAGTAACTCAAATTGTCAGACAAATGTTAAGCATAAAATATGCAATACATGTTTGAGCAAGGTGCGTAAAATGGAACATTCTGCAAAAAGTCCAATTTGTACCTAAGTAGAGTACTTGAGTAAAAGTACTTAATTATATTCCAACACGAAATCTAGACATGAAACTCCAGTGTGTATTGTTTTAGCCAGAGGCAGAAATTCAGCTACTGTATAAGTGACTTCTCCAAGACAAAGACAAATAACGAAGGTGGAGGTTACACGTTACTGCTGTGCACATAAACTGTTACATTCCTAAACTACACCAATGGATATATGAAGCTATATTTGTGAGAGGTTTGACCTGAGGGTGTACAAGTATCTGCCATTATGACTGCTCTTTGTGTAATAATGCCGCTGCTTGTCACATGAGTCATGTCTGAGATAATGATAGAGTCGTTTTCTGACACAAGAACAGGCTGTAATCCAGCCAAACACTCAGTCACTCAGCGAGATATCCAGACATTCAGCCAGGGAGATATCTGGCCATTGAGATAGCCGGCCCATTGCACACAGTGTAATCCAGTCAGTCAGTTATGGATGTGTTTACCAGGAGGAACATGTCAGGTACTGACATGAAGAGGCAGGGGCAAACATCAGCCACCGCTGCATTCCCTGAACATTAGCCAACTTCGTCAGTGACAGGTAGGAATGCAGGTGCTTCACACACCATGAGGCTGGAGGCACAACGGAGAAAGGAAGAGCAGAAAACCTAGTGCTTTCACAGAAAGATGTGAGGAACGGCCAAAGAACGAAAAGCATGAAAACACAGGCTATAAAAGAGAAAAATACACAAGATGGTGAGGTACGCTTTGACTCTTGTACATCCAAGTACAGTCTGAATGTCACCTAAACTATGAAAGTGAAGACAAAATGTATAAAAATGTTTTATAGAAATGTAAAAAGTCTAAGTCAAATGTCCCAGGTGAAGAAAATTGACTTCACCCACTATTAAAGCCATAAACTAATCTATACACTCATTAATGACCTTAAACCCTGCTATTAGAGGGTCAGTGGTTGTACTTTAGTGTTGAAATGTTGTGTCCCATACACTACAGGCTACAAATTATACCCCATAGTAATTCTCCAAGACTATAAACCAGAAAAGGACCTTTAACCTGAGTCTGCAACAGATTTGGAAGAATTAAGTCCATTTTTAACCGCCCTTAAATGCTTTAAACCCTGTAGTCTTTAGCCAGTTAAAACTGAAATGATCTGCTCGCCATTTAATGCTTTTATTGGTGTATTTAGAGGAAAATCAGGATAATCTCCAAAAAGAATCTTCATAATTTTCTAAAGGAATTTAAGGGAACAATCACACTACATAATCTACATTACAGCACTGGTCTGAGCTTAGAGCCGCTGTGGTATTTTAGGGGAAAGGAACTGAGGAAATTGCTTAAATATGGAGTACTCAGAGTAATGTGACTGGAAGGAGAGCTGACCTAGCATCCTTGGGAAAAACAGGTGTATACTGAGAAACCTCCATTAAAGCCTTTTGTAACTTCAACAAATGTCACTGAACACACACACCTAAAGTTAGAGTTTTTCTCGTAAAGACAAAGCACACAATGAGAGCATTTAATTGTACGTAATTGCAGCTCGAGTCCTCAGACGTGTGCATCATCAGACACTCCACCAGTGTTAATTACACCCCCTGCTCTATTGAGTGCCTTACTTTACAAAGGTGGACCCTCCCAGGTACCTGGCTTTATAACCCCTCAAAGGATGATGTCACGTCTCAGTCACATAACAAACTGCTCTGGACAATACCTGGTGTGGCAGATCTCTTTCTGCGATGCCGGCCCGCAGCGCTGATCTCCCCGGTGAAAATGGTGTCGATCCTCTGAGCCCACACCTGCTGACTGCCCTCATCGGAGACCCCACAGCGGGGCTCTGCCATCTGCCTCAGGGTGACACTGTCAAGTTCACCGGTGACGGGGAGGCGGGACAGCCACTGGAACTCACTGCAGAAAGGGGGAACAGTTGCACGAAGCAGAATGTGATAAAGCAGTGAATGATTTCACATTCAAGGGTGATTTCCAGTATCTGTGCTGAAAGTGTGGAGCACAGGGCGAGGTTCCTGACATTCCTGGATGGTTCAGAGAGGGTTCAGGAGAGGTGAGGGTGTGACTTCATGCCCTGAACTCACACTCAGCCCTGAGGCCTGTCCCACAGCGAGCCCACCCTTCCCCCTGATCGGCACACTAAACACAACCAGCTAACTCCGATAAGAAGCAAACAAACAAGTTGGATCTGAATTTACACTCAGCACTGATTTGCATGATGATATTCATGTCATTATTCTATATCCTCCTGAGACCCAGGAAAGGGAAAGTTTGAGTTTGTTTTTTTTTTTCATTGAAAACTGCATAATGCAACATTTTTTTTTTTTCAGATACATTTTTTAAATTATTTTTTTTAATTCATTTATTTTTTAATGGAATGTCCTTTGCAATGTACAGCATTTTTTAAGTAAACTGTGAAACTTTTGTCCCCTACAGAGGACAAAAAATACATTGCTGAGTCTCAGGAGGATATGTAAGATCTCTTTTAGGAGATGAAAAACTGTTCCATCACTTACCGAATGGCTGCTTGTATCTCAACTGCATTGTGGATGTGGTTGTCCTCATGAAGGTAGCCATACTTTTCAAGAAAAACCTGCAATTAGTTTTATACATTAGTATCACATTTATACAGTATTAACACATAAAAACTCAAACAGCCACAAGCAGAAAAAAAATATCTAATGATCTTTAATTCTTAATCCACTAATCCTATTAAAGCATGTAAATAATTTGTGTAAAATGCAGTTTTTCATCTTTTCATGGTCATCAGACAGGAGATTCAGAGGCTCCATAATGAACGTAGAAACACTATCATCCTCTACAACATCGATTCACCCGTAAAACCTGTAACTGTAATCTGTGCTTTTATGAACATCTGCATGATCAGTAAATTAAATAAGGGAAAATACCTGATTTTGACTGAAATATGCTAAATTCAGAGGATAATATTATAATAAATGGTGATAAATCACATAAGAAAGGTTAAATAGAAAGAGAAATTCATTTGAGAACTGCCACAAAAATACTTCTGCATTTTATGGGTTAAATTAGACAAGAAGCAGGTTAGAAAATCTACCTTAAGTTAAGGTAAAAAATTATGAGTGTCGTTCATAAAAAAAAAATAACAACTGCTTGTAGGGCTACAAATTTAATTATATGTGTAAATCTTGTTGATTTTATAGACCCACAATTCCACAGTAAATGTCTGGTAACACCTCTGGAAAGCACACCTCCCCTTAAGAAAAAAGACCCCATAAAAGTTGTGAATATAACTTTCCATTTGTACTTTATTATATGTGGTTTTCAGTGGTGCGTGGACCTGGACCACCCATATGTGAATGAAACCCCTGGGGTGTCCCTGAAAATGCACAGGTATCATTTAGCAAGAATTTCATGTAAAGTTCGTGTACTTCTAAGGTACCCTATACAATTATATAAAAAACAAAAATGAACCAACAGGATACGTGACAAGTGTTGGATGGATTGTGGTTTGACACAGCTCCGTTGGTTGTTTAATATAATAATCCCTCAATCTTCAGGCGGAGGGAGAAGGTTTCATGTTCAGACAACAGCATATGCAGGTTTGATTACAGATGTGGTGAAGGTGGGATGGAAATTAAAATAGAGATGACAGATGTTTTTGAGCAAAGAGGAATGTGCAACAAAAATACCCCTTTGTCCCATTAGATATAGAAAAATACCAGAGGGTGATGTTTTATATGAGAACAAAGCTGGGGGAACATAAAGTAACCCTATATGGTTTTACAGCTTTGATAAAAAAAATTAAAAAAAAAACCTGTGGATGGCAAAAGAAACACACAAACACAGTCCTAACCACACAGAGGCAATTAAACTGGAACAACGAAAACACCCTGACAGCACAGACACTCATATTTCTCTTAAAAATGGGCTTGGTCTCTTTTTTTTTTTTCTATATATGAGGCTCTGAGTCTAAATACAGGATGGAACTCAGTGGATGTTGCTCAAATACTGCACTGAGGAACAGATTTTACTTAATCATTTCCATTTTTCCCCATTTTTAACTCACTCCACTGGCGGACTGGTTACCTCCGCCAAGGAGGTTATGTTTTTGCCGGCATTTGTCTGTCTGTCTGTCTGTTAGCAACATAACTCAAAAAGTCATTGACAGATTTTGATGAAATTTTCAGGATTGGTTGGTAATGGCACAAGGATGAAATGATTAACCTTTGGGGGTGATCCAGAAGAAATCCTGGATTCCGGATCACTTTGAATTTTTTGTTAACATTAGGGACAATGGGGCCAAAAATAGTTTTCTCAGTATCTCAGTTAATTATTGACCAAACCTAATGAAATTTTCAGGAAATGTTTGCTCTGAGACAAGGAACATTTTGGTGATTACATTTCGGAGGTGATCCGGATCACTGTCTGGATCCAGGAATTTTTTAAAGGATTCTGGTGTTGCTGTGATAATAATAACACATGTCCACCATATGGCAACTCATGTTTTCTCATATAGTCCATGGACTTTTCTATAGACGTATCTTCAATAGTTATGGAGCTAGATCCTGAAGAAAACCACCATTACGGAAATGTCGATTTATTAATTTCTTTGTTAGCAGCATGTAATTCTAATTTCTTTGGGTATGTTTCCAGTGTCAAGAATCTAATAAAATAGGTTAAAAAAGAAAAACAAATGTAGGAGTAAAATTGTGGGGTGTCAGTCACAATATGTGGGGAAAACTGTGCTGCTTGGTGGAGGTTTGCGCTCTCTGAGTGCTTTTCTAGTTTTTTTTAATCGCACGGGGTCAGGTAGAGTAAACTGTCACATTCACACGCACCACAGGGTCTACCCCGGCGCTGGGCAGCTCAGACACCAGTGCAGTAAATAGTCTTTAAAGAGGAGAGTTTTTACTTTAGTTTTTGGTGGGGCACAGTATGCCAGTGAGTTTTCAGCTGCACTATCACCACCAGGATACGCCTGAGCAAATGCACTGCTGTTTTAAAATATTAATTTAATTTAAAAATATACAATGTGTTTAAAGTCATTTATTCTTTATACTTAAATCTCACCCATCTATCCTTCAAATATTTTTCCATGACTCTTATTGTTAAAGTCAATCATGTCCCTGACGCGTGTCTTTTCCATTGATAACATGGACAATTTATTTTGAGCAGAGGTGAAGGTAGTATGAGTTGGTCGCATGGCATTGAAGAAAAATGAAAATCAATTTAAGGGATAAAAGATTTTAATGTTGCCACTTATTGAAACTGGAATCCCAGTGAAGCCAGTACTGTTACCCACTGATCTGCCCAGCCGCTCATACATAGCTCAGTAATATTAGCTATGGACATATTCTCTGATTCCATTTCTGAGGAAGGTCTTGATTCTTTTTGGGATGTGATGTTTACTTCTGTAGGTGGTGCTTGGGCACAATTTTTTGCACCCCAAGAGTCTGCTTTGGCCTGATCATTTTTGCACTTTATTACTGTGCCACTTTACTGTAAGATTTATACTTGAAGCTGTAGTTTTTATGCATCGCTATGTATATTTGCTTTCTTGAAAAGTTATAAATTATTTCAATCATTCCTTCATTATCTGACTGCTCAGGTATTTCCTTGTATTATGTATTACATTGTGTGAGAGTAGTTGTATTTTTGATTACTTTATGGATGGTTTTGGACTGCGATCGTTGTGTGTGTGTGTGTGTGTGTGTGTGTAATTTACCGTGTGATGTTGCCAGTTGGCCAGTTCACCATTGAAAATTAGAATCAGTTCTCAAATGACTTACCTGGTTGAATAATAAAACAAAGTCTACATACTATACTATATATACTATATACTTTGTGCACAACATGTGCATATGTTTTATATGTCTGCATATGCATTGTAATGTATGGAGGGATTATTATATTGTATGTACAGCAAAATGTCAAAAATATTCATTTGATCTGATCATTTGGTACAAACAAATATTAACCACTGTAAGCAACAGAGAACACACCACCACAAAGTCATCATACACAGGTCTTCTCTGTGGTTACCCTCCTCCTCCTCCTCCTCCTTGCTGTCTTCATTATGATCTCACTCCCTCTGTGTTTGCAAAATCACAAAAGATGCAAGCTTATCTGAGGTGCACGTGTTGTTCTGAGGCTCAAAATGACTTGTGTTTATCGTAATGGTTTTAAATGTGTGTGTTGACAATTTTGGGTGTGTATTTATATTGGTATATGTAACTGTGAGTGCAATGTAAGAAATATGGATGTCAAAATTACTGCAGTAGGAATGTGCGTGTCCTTTCCACAAATGTTTAAGTCATGATTTTGATGTTTTTTTTCCTCTGAGCTCTCTATTTTAGTGTGTAAACAGTTGGCAGGAAATGCCCTAAAATGATGGTTATTTGTTGTATTTTGCAGTGTTTAGGTTCTCAACATGTAGAGTTAGTCTGCTGAAATTTCATATTGTGAATATATGTTTAAAGTAAGTTCTGAGATTTGTCTGTAGCAGTGTAGACTTTTAGATTTCTCTCTCTCTCTCTCTCTCTCTCTCTCTCTGTGTGTGTGTGTGTGTGTATGTGTGTGTGTGTGTGCGTGTGTGTGTGTCACTGAGTGCCTCCCAAAGTAATCAGTAGTCGATTGAGAATTACAGGATTAGGGTGATGAAAGCCAGCTGAGGCTAACCTTCATCTAACACACCTTTGTTTAATGGTTTGAAACACATGTCCATAATGCCACAGTCCCTTGTAAAAGGAAACATCCCAACCATTAAGCATTACTGTAGATGTTCTTCACTTCTGAAAAATGAATGCAAGGTCAATGTCATTTCACTGCCCTAACTGCTTAAGAGCTTTCAAAATCGCTATCAATTTGATGAATACTTGACAGACAAAATGTAATGCATATGAAATGAATTGATCAAAGACCAAAGAACATTTAAAGTAAAAATCACCAACTTCCTCCTTGATAGGAAGAAGAATTTATTCAAGTCATATTCTATGCAGATTGCTTCGTAATTTCTATGAAAATTGAACCTAAATATTAAAATCACAGTTAACGGCACTTACACCATTAATGCCACAGGCTCTTTGTCTTAATGTTCTCAAAATGTAAGAATTATTTCTTTTATTAATAAAACACCCACTTTGCCTATGCTGGCACCGAAATGTTCTGTTTTGCTCCTCGTCAGGTAATTAAAAAAAAAAAAAAAAAATTCTTCCCTTTTTTCTTTCACAATTTTTCCTCTCTTCTTGCACTTTTTGAAACTCTCAAAAGCAAGGTGATAAAAATGTATTATGAATTGGCTGCACTTTTGAACTTTGCAATGTGTGAAAACACATTAACCAGGAATGGAAGAAGATGGAATAAAAGGAAGAGTGGCAGAGAATGAGAGAGGGCACAAAAAAGGAAGAAACTTCATAACAGTGCATCGTCAGCACAAGGAGGAGCACAGTATTTCATATTAACGTGTGTGTGTGTATGTGTGTGTTGAAAGTTGTGTGTCAGGCATGATACAAGGTTGACTAGTGGCGCAGAGGAGGGGATGAGAGGAAACAAATGCAGTAGGTAATAACATTCATTACGCAGAGTGTGTGTGTGTGTGTGTGTGTGTGTAAGAAAATAGAGTGTGAGAGGCAGTACACATACAAGCAAACACACACACACACACACACACACACACACACAACATCTCAGATTTCTATACATTGTACTGTCATATAGATAAATATTGTAATATCACACTGCTGGTCCCACATACTTATCTGAAATGAGCAGGCACAATAAACACATTTATACTAACAGACACGGACATTTGCACACACACAGCATGACTATTAACAAGAGTCATAGTTAATGTTGGTCATCACTTTAGCGCATTCTCCTTTGCATTTACCCCATTAATTACTACTTCATCCCCCTCCAACCCCCACTTTCTCATACCAAATTTTCACCATTGATTCTTTCATTTAGAAACTCTGTCACAAATGTTTTATCAAAGCCTCGCCTCTTCTGTTTCCTTCCTGTTTGCCAGTCCTATCAGGGTTGTATTATATTATACACTTTTTAAATAATCTTCAGTGCACTTATTATGTAGTATTTTTTGATTGATTTATTGAGATATTTTTGAAGAGTTTGCAAATGTA
>JAPSES010074624.1:0-10302 GCA_029822895.1 Maxillicosta whitleyi
TGCACAATATCTGTCTGTCTGTCCGTCTATTTCATTGTTTTTTCTTTATTTTTTTCTGTTTTTTTTTCTGTATGAAGGGTTTACTTTGTATTTTTCATTGTATTTTTATTTCTCTGTTTTCTCTCTGTTTTTCTGTTTGTTTTTTCTGTTTCCGGTGTAAACACTGCTTAAAGCGGATTTGATGAGGTCACGTGTTATAAATAGATGCGCCAGATGTTGCTCTTTGATTCTTACGTAAGGGCACATCCGGCCTCGGGAACGCAGCTTCAACAACACCTTCACCACTCAACACACAACTTTATCCACTGTTTTATTCACACTTTGCTTCAACAGACGGTTTTGAAACTCACTGCTCATGCATCAAGTTCACGGAAATACGAACACGACATGATAGATTTCCAAACTAAAAGCCCGATGAACCAAGACTAACTTTCACGATAATTTATTAAAGAACATGCTAATAGTAGCTTATGTGGCTATGCTATGCTAAAACTGTTCAATACAAAACAAATAAAACCTGTTTAATAAATAAATAAATTATGTATAATAACAAACAACACCAACTGAACTGTTATTTGATAATCAATAATTATTGTTTTTGGACATACTTTTATATTATCTTAGCCATCATTTAGTCTTTTGAAGTTAGTGAAAGTTGACGAGCTAAAACTTACTTTATACAGCATTGAAGACTTTATTTAAAAAATGTTATTGACTATAGATTTTTTATGAAGTATGTTAACAGGTATTTATTTTTTAAATCCATATTTTATCCACTAAGTACATTATATTATAAGTATATTACCTGGTATCTAGTAGACTTTTTGTTTTATTTTGGAGGGCCGGGTTCCGGTTCTATCCCGGTGTCCTCGCGCTTCACGGCGGTTCGTTGTCCGTCTTCCTGGTTTTAAACGTTGCCGTTTGTTTTTCCTTTTTCTAAACTAACCGGACAGTTTCCATCTGGTCTAAACTCATTCGTCTTCATCCAGAAACATGTTTTGAATGTGAAATTAAAAGTGTCGAGTCCTCGGTCCGGATTCCGACGCATCTGTCCGTCATGACGCTCGCGCACTTCGTCTTTTTCACGGTTTTTTTTACGGTTTTAACGGAAGCCGCCGTTTCTCCCTCGGTGGAAACACCGGAGTTCGGTGAGTGAAACCAACTTTAACCGATGAATGGTTCAGATTTATAAGTGTTTAAAGGACGAAAAAGCTGAAAGAGGAGTTTGATGAAGTTGAATCCGTGTACGGAGGCTCATTTGGGCCAAAAACAAACAAATAAAATAGGAACAAGGTGATAAATGTCAGATGTACACACAGTTTATCTCAGAGATAGTGAGTCAGTGTTTTCACTTGTTATCTTAAATCTGACATAGTTTTTCATTTAAGATTCATATCGGTTCAGACTCAACAAACACAAGATCAATAGATTAAAGAACTAGAAAAGCTCTCGGAGAGCGTAAACCTCCTCCAAGCACCACAGTTCAGGTCACACATTTGAAGACACAGTCACATGTGTAAACTTAGCTGCTAACATTAGCATACTATTGTGTTGTTTATGAACTCAGGCATAAACGTTGTTAAAGTCACAATGAGCTTGTGCTCAACTTTAATGTAAAACTCACAGTGTACATGTTCATCGTAACATGTTCTAACACTGACTGACCACTAACCTCAGGTGGTGACCTTAATACTCTTTTAGGTAGGTCCATCTAGTGGTCACATTTGGAACTGCTGCTGATAACTGTATATCAGCACATCCCCCTTTCTGTGGATGTAACATTCATCTCTAATACTGATGCTTACCTTGAACATCTTTCAACATTTCTCTTACTAATGCTTACCTTAAACATCTTAACAATTCTCATATACTGCTGCTTTCTACTTTACTTTTAACATTTCAACATTCAATTTGTCAATAGTATTTATCAACAGTTTCAAACAACCATTTTTTCTTTGCTTTTTTTTCTCTCTTTTTTTTTTTTTACAAACATTTTTTCTTTTTCTTTTCGTTTTTTTTTTTTTTTTTTTTTTTTTTTAAATGAACCAATGTTCAGCGCATTTCCTTATATGTTCAGTCTGTCAGGCTTTTTGATCTGACGCTCAGATCTCCTCAAGACAGGTAATTCCGTCTGAACATCGCTCGTGTCCATTTGCAAATGTTCATCACTGTTTGCACTGGATGCTGCGTCCGCATTGCATCCATCTGGATCGTCATCTGGATCGTTGTCAGTCTCTGTGAAAGTCTCTTTTGTTTTCAGAAGGCTGCGACGGTTCCTTCTGAGCACATTTCCTTCCTCAGTGATCACTTCATAGGATCTAGGTCCGACCTCCTGGAGAACAGTTGCTTTTCTGTTCCATGCATTTTGATCTTGGATTCGCACCACATCATCCTTAGCGAGTGGACTGAGGGGTTTTGTTGACTTATCGTACCGTTGTTTCTGTTTCCATTTCATGTCCTTGAATTTTGTCTGTGTCCCTGTGTTGGGCTTGATGTCTGTGTAACAGGGAAGAGTTGTGCGTAGCTTGCGATTCATTAACAGTTCTGCTGGGGATAAGCCACATTCAAGAGGAGCAGCTCTGTAGCTTAGAAGAGCTAAGTAAGGATCTGACTTACTGTCTGTGGTCTTTTTCAGAATCTGTTTCATGATGTGCACTCCCTTTTCAGCTTTGCCATTCGCTTGTGCATGCTGAGGACTGGATGTGACATGACTGAAGCCATAGTGGTTTGCAAACTGCTGCCACTCTTTGCAGTTGTAACAGGGACCATTGTCACTCACTACAGTCTTTGGTATTCCATGCCGGGCAAATATGGATTTTACATGTCCAATGACAGTACTGGCAGTTGTGCTTGACAGCAGAGCAATTTCAGGGAAGTTGGAATAGTAATCAATCACTAGCAAATAGTCCTTTCCATTGCAATGAAACAGGTCAGTGCCAACTTTCTCCCAAGCTGCAGTGGGAAGATCTGGAATCATCATGGGTTCCCTTGCCTGTTTGCTCTGGTATTTGTTGCATGTCTCACACTTTCCTACCATGTCTGCAATGTCCTTATTAATGCCAGGCCAATACACGGCACCTCTGGCTCTCCTTTTACACTTCTCAATTCCAAGGTGTCCCTCATGGAGCTGTCTGAGTATCTCAGGCCTAAGGCTGTGTGGAATGACAATTCTATTGTCTCTCAGTAACAGTCCATTTGCCACACTAAGCTCTGCTCTGATGTGATAATATTTTGGACAGGAGCCCCTAGGCCAACCATTAAGCATGTTGTTGATCACTGCTTGTAATTCGTTGTCTTTGTCCAATTCCTCACTGATTTGTTTTGCTTTGACATCAGATACTGGCAGGGACTGAACTATCATGTTGATGTGATTTTCGATTTCTTTTTCAGTGGAGGTGACTTCATCCATGACTGGCGCTCGTGATAGCGCATCTGCTAACACTAAGTGTTTGCCGGGTGTGTAAATTAATTCAAAGTCATACCTCTGCAACTTCATGATGAGTCGCTGGATCCTGGGTGACATGTCGTTGAGATTCTTTTTGATGATTGACACCAAAGGACGATGATCCGTCTCGACAGTGAATGTGGGAAGCCCGTAGACATAACAGTGGAATTTTTCCAGTCCATAGGCCAAACCCAGGCACTCTTTCTCTATTTGTGCATATTTAGTTTCAGTTGAAGTCATTGATCGCGAAGCATAGGCAACTGGCTTCCAGCTATCTCCTTCTGCCTGCAGGAGAACAGCTCCCAGGCCGTCTTTTGACGCATCTGTTGAAATCTTCTGCCTTTTTGCTGGATCATAATACGCAAGCACAGGGGACTTGGTCAGAGCTTCCTTGAGAGCATTCCATTCTCGCTCATTCTTTGTTGTCCACTTGAATACTGTGGAATCACGCAGTAGTTCCCTCAGTGCTGACGTTTTTGCGGATAAGTTGGGAATAAACTTGCCAATGAAGTTGATCATGCCCATCACTCTCAGTACTCCTTTTTTGTCTTTTGGGCGTGGCATGCTCAGGATTGCCTTTATTTTCCTGTCATCTGGCTCAATTCCCTCTCCAGACAATTTGTCTCCTAGGAATGTCATGTCTTGCACACAAAACTGACATTTTGCTCTGTTGAGTTTCAGATTGTGGTCAGATACCCGTTGGAGTACTTTTGCCAGTCTGTCATTATGTTCCTGTAGGGTGGACCCCCAGATAACCAGATCATCAATGTAGCATCGTACCCCTTCTAGGCCCTCAAGCATGTTGTCCATCGCACGATGATAGATCTCTGATGCTGAGATTATTCCATAAGGCATTCGTAGGAATCGGTACCTACCATAAGGCGTATTGAATGTGCAATATCTTGAGCTTTTTTCATCTAGCTTGATCTGCCAGAATCCTTGGGAAGCATCCAACTTTGAAAAGTACTTCGCCCCTGCCATTTCACTTGCAATTTCTTCACGTTTTGGAATCTGGTAGTGCTCACGTTTTATATTTCTGTTTAAATCTCCTGGGTCCATGCAAATCCTCAAGTCTTTGTTTTTATTGTCTTTTTCCACACACACCATTGAGTTAACCCACTCTGTAGGTTCTTCAACTTTTGTAATGACATTTAAGTCACACATTCTGTCCAGTTCTTTCTTAAGGCGCTCCCTAAGTGGTGCGGGGACTCTCCTGGGTGCATGGATCACTGGTGTTGCACTCTCATTCAGTTGAATTGCATATGTGTAAGGAAGGCAGCCTAGTCCTTTAAATATGTCAGGAAAACTTTGCACTATGGAGTCAACTGTGCGTTTGTGTGCCCTCACTGCTTCTGGACAGCTAATTTGGTAGACTCTCCTCACCAGATTTAATTTCTTTGAGGTGTCCCCTCCTATCAGAGACTCGCAACCCTCAGGCACAACAGAGAACAGCACATTGTATGCCTTGTTCTTCACAGTCACTCTCAATATGCATTGTCCTTTGCTTTCTATTTCTTTTCCATTGTAATCTTTCAGCTGTACCGATTTCTTGATTAATTTTGGCTTTTCTTTCATGGCCTTGATTTCCGTCATACTGATCAGATTGGCTTGTGCGCCAGTGTCAATCCTAAGTGCTACTAAAGCCCCATTTATTGGCAGTGACACAATCCAGTGGTCATCCTCTTTGTGTCTTTCACGTGCCTGCTGTGTGGCATGCTCTTTCTTATTCTCACACGAGACCATGCCTACAAAGAACGTCTCGCTCAGGTCTGTTTCCTCAACTACCCTGACTGGTCGTGCTTTCGCTTTAGTCAGACACTGTTTGGCAAAGTGGTTTTTTCCATTGCATTTTGCACATCTTTTGCCATAAGCAGGGCACTGCCTCGGCTCGTGTTTTACACCACATCGTGTACAGCCTGTTGCATCATTTTTAGACTTCGGTTGCTCATTACTTTTCTTTTTGTTTCTGATGACGGCAACCTTCGCGCTCTCGTGCACTACAGAAGCACTCGTGTCAGCAAACGTCTTTGCGTGCTGTTGTGCTAGCTCACTAGCATGGCATATTTTCTCAGCCTCAGTCAAAGTTAGCTTGTCATCTCTTAACATTCGTTCCCTCGTCTTTTTATCATGTATTCCATAAACAATCTGATCTCGGACCATGGACTCTTTTAAAGTCCCAAAATCACACGACTGTGCTTTCAGTTTTAAATCAGTCAGAAAGCAATCAAATGTTTCGCCTGCTTGCTGCATTCTTGACCGGAACACGTACCTTTCGTACACAATGTTCTTTTTCGGTGAGCAGTATGCTTCGAACTTTGCAATCACTTCGTTATACTTGTCTTTGTCAGCAGCCGCTGCAAACTCGAATGTGTTGAAGACTTCAATGGCTTGGGGACCCGCGACCGTAAGCAGCAATGCAATCCTCCTCGGTTCTGGCTTGGTGTCCATGCCGATGGCGGACATGTACAGCTCGAACTGCTGTTTGAAATTCTTCCAGTTGCTGTCCACATTTCCGATAAATTTTAGTCCCTCCGGTGCCTTTAACGACTCCATCTTCGATTATTCTCCAAGCTTGACTCGAAGTTTTACTCCTGGTACCATGTGTTGTTTATGAACTCAGGCATAAACGTTGTTAAAGTCACAATGAGCTTGTGCTCAACTTTAATATAAAACTCACAATGTACATGTTCATCGTAACATGTTCTAACACTGACTGACCTCTAACCTCCGGTGGTGACATTCATACTCTTTTAGGTAGGTCCATCTAGTGGTCACATTTGGAACTGCTGCTGATAACTGTATATCAGCACAGAACTGTAAACACATAATTGTCTGCAGAGACCTGTAAACGATCCTATTTACCATCAGGAGATTGGTTTAGTTCAGTGGAATTGTTTTGAAGTTTGATTTGTCGGTGTTGGAGTGACTGAGGCGCTTGGCGTTCATCATGTGATTCTGAGTTGGAGTGATTTGTTGGTTTGTCTTTGTTTTTGGTCACACTCCAGTCCTTTATGCTTTTGTGAGTAAAAATCATGCTGTGTCATGTAGATCGACGTTGTTGGTTTTGAAGTTTATGCTCTGCATGAAACTTTGTGTCCTTCGACTTAGTAATCTAACAGTTTGTACCTCATTATAAGAAGTCATACAGTGGAATAACAGATTGTTTCACATCCAGCACAAACTAACACTTACACAGACCTATTTTTTTACTCAATAGAAGTAAAAGTAGAAATACTGATTAAAGACCGATTCTTTACCGCAGTAAAAGTGAAGTAGTCCAGGCTCTGAAATGTAAAGTATGAAAGTTAGATGTCAGCTTTGATGAATGTTTCCAGTGTCTGTTTATACTTCACATTATGATTAAGTGTAGACTTTTAAAGCTACAGTACGTTTATTATAGTTTACTTAAATTCACTCCAACGTACAAATCGTTTTTCAGCACAACTACAAACAGTGTGATACCTTCTCTCTGCCTTCTGGTCTTCGTGTCTTTTTTTGTTTTGTTGCACCTTTTACATCGTTTCTGTCTTTTCTATGTTTTCTTCCATTTAGGTAGAAATTAATTTAGATTTTGGGATGACATCTAATCATTCAAAAAATGAAGTATAATTTTCCTTAAAAGCATTCAGACCACTCTGAAAGAGTGTCTCCTCTTTTCTTTTGCTTATTGTTCAGATTCTCATTAAAAGGAATAATGATAATAGAATCTGAATGAAGGCTTTTATGAATCTGACACTTTTCACCTTGAAAGTGAACTCCCCTGAAAGTTCAGCGTATTCAGCACACGGCATCGATGCTGTCAGTTTAAGACAAATACTAAAGCAGCGCAGACATAAGGCAGAAACAGTGACATTTATTGTCGGATCTCCAATCTGCAACAATTCAAATATAGATACACAGGTCTTTGGGTTATGATACAGCTCAGCTTCAAGCAGGAAAGGAAGTGGTGGTCCTCAGTTTTGGTGTGTTGATGAGTCAACTGTCCTAGACTTCCCAGCAGGGCCGGTACACCCGCCCTACCATGCACCTCATGGTGTCCCTCCTCAGGATGGGGATGCTCAGGTCCTGGTCTCGGTGGTCGATGGCCAGGCTGTTGTCATCAGCTCTCCTCTTGTAGAGGGACTGTCCCCCGTGTAGGGTCCTCAGGTCCCTCCAAAGGCTCTGGTCAGCGACCACGATCACCCTCGGCCCTCTGGTTTTGCTCACCACATCTGCATCTCCAAAGATGTTTTCAGCGGCTTCTTCGCTCAGTGAAGTGAAGGCGTCCTGCTCCAAAGAGTTCTCGTCAGTCTTGCCCACAGGTACGGCTACAGAGAACGCATAGCACTCAAACAAGAGGGCTGCGGAGAAGATGGCGGCCGTCAGCGACTGTCTCATGGCGATGGTTCAGGAGGTTTATTTGGCGTCTGACAGATGTTGCGTTGCTGCTCTGACTCTGACATTGTGTCGTGCTCTTTTATATCATGGCAGAGAGAACAGAGGAAGTATTTCATTGGGTGTTTTTGTGGCATCCCTGAAATTAGTTCCAGGTATTAAAAGACAGTGGAGTAGCAGCCACGCTGTGTTTAAGTATCTTGTTTTGGACAAAAGTTAATTAAAATCATCTCCAATGTGACGGCTGATGTGAGACATTTGAAGACGGAACAGTGGGAATTCATTGAGCAGGTGACACACAGAACAACATTAATCCAAAATTAGTGCCCTTTAAGACAACACGGATGGATTACCCACCTACAAAGCGACGAAATCTGTCCTCACTTTGGCTTTTCGCTCCATTGTTCAGAAGGAGATTTAGCTTTGGATTAGAGCAGGAAAAGAAACAAATGATTTTTGAAGTGTTTATGAGACCACGACTGGCTTTTAGTCAACGTGTCAAAAACCAAGTCAGTAAATGTTCAAACATTATTTTTAATGAAAACTGCACAAAACTAAATTTAACAGTGAAATTAGTAGTTGAAGGTTTAAATTATTTGATCTATCAGATTATTTTCATATCTTTAATTCTTAACACATTGTTAAAGAACACTGACTGTAGAGTCAAACGTCTAACTGCATTTTCCCTCAGTGTGAAGTCTGTCCTGCAACAAACTGTCATGTTTTTGTGTAATAAACTATAAATGATGTGAGACATGGCAACCTCAATACTAATGTTCCACAGTGTACAGGAATGAAAAGTGTGTTCCCAGTACAGGGCCCTTAATTAACAGTGGTTTGGTACATTATATCTGATGCCTAAATAATACCTTAATACTTTGAAGGGGCCATATTATGCCTTCATATACTCCAGTTAGAATTGTTCTATGGGCTATACAAAACATGTTCATGAAGTTCCCTGTTCAAAATTGTCCAAAAAAAAAGTTTCACCAGCTCTGTTTTCCTGTCAGTGCCAGTCATTTTTACAGCACGCCGTTTTGTCCGACGTTCGAAAGAAACGTGAAGTGTTCTTTCTGACCATGCCGTCGACCACACCCCCTAATTCGCTATGCCTGCTCGCAGAACGGTGTTTGATCCTGAATCAGACCCAGAGCAAGACGAAGAGGAAGAGGACCGACCCAGATGGGCTGTGTACAGCCAACAACACGACACCTTTTACACATGCTTGGATAAACTAAATGTACAACCAATTCTTCTTCTTTTGAGTTTTACCTGCTAGCTGCTATGGCGCGCGATTGGCAAATCAAACTAATATGTTGGACAATCACAACGTCATTTGTGGGCGGAGTTGGCGGTCCCTGGATAGGAAGTACACGCCCCCTTATTGGATTTCTCCCCGTTATTACGTCACATGGGCAGTGAAATCTAAACGGCTCAACCAGAGCTTCTGACAAATTCATTGTAGTAATTCACAGAAAATAGCGGGTCATTTTTTTCCAGACTTGGATTGTTTATAAGACTAGACGAGACCCAAACAGGAGCAACATTAACTCAAAAAATCATTTTTGCAAAATATGGCCCCTTTAAAACCTAACAGTAAAACAAAATAAAACCTCAGAAATTCAAAATAAAAGCTGAAACTGCTTACATACTTGTAAATGTAGAACAGAACTGAACTGATGCCAAAAGACTAAATGAAATAAATATAATGAAGTTTTGCAGCTGTAAAAACTCGGTAGATCAGATCTGTTATGAAGCACAAATCCAGGCTGATTTGATCTTCATCGACTGCAGGATAATTACAATCTCTTCTAATTATAGTTGCCAGATGGGAACTGCAGGATCTGTGTACACCTGCGTTTGCATAATGGCCATATGAAAATGGTAAATTAGTTAATTTATGCCGGTGTGATTTGACTCGTATCAAATCTGTTGACAAATTATCAAGTTTATTCCAGATGCAGATCATTTTCTGCTGCACCAGAAAAGTTTGATTCAACAGCAGAAACAAAAAGCTTTCAAAAATCAAATCAATAAATACCCGGAAAGGACATTACAGCAGCCAGGTTTGGGAATTATTTTGGATTAATTCAGTTTAAGGGGAGAGATGATACGATGCATGTGCAGTTTTAACTACTAGTGACTGTCAGGCCACGGTGTGTTAAAGGTACAAGAGGAAAACGTGGTCAGGATGAACTGTCTGTGTGTCTGTAGTTCAAAACTGTGAAGAAGAGAAAATGATCACAATTAGAAAAGTCACTGGTGCTAATGGAGACCCTCCATAAAGAATAAAGGACTCAACTTCAGTGTTCACCAGTGGGACCCGTAGAGTAGGGGCGTGTCCAAAATATCCATACGGGGATATATCATCAGCCTCTTCACAATACTCATATCAATACGGAGGCATCAGTATCGATATTTCACATACAACAAATAATTAGTTTATCAAGTTTGTGAAACGGCATCTGACTTTGCATGTTTTA
>JAPSES010074625.1:0-10302 GCA_029822895.1 Maxillicosta whitleyi
GGATCAGAACTATTGGTGCAGTTAAATCCACTGAATGTCTCCTGGAATCAAAACTAAAGGTGGTGACATCAAATATTGTATGTGTGACTTTTTTTTTTTGGCCGGGGCAGTGTATATTAGGTTGTGAAAGGGATAATTGGTACAGTTTTTATTCTGTTACAATATTCATCCTCACTGATGAAAATCTTTTAATTCCAAATTTGATTACAATATTTATTCATTTGTTTGTTTGTTTACTTGTGTGTCTAAAAAATTAGATGGCCCTGGTTTCCAAAGAAAAGAACAAGTCAAAGAAGAGCAAGCATGACGGTAAACAGAAAAACGACAAGAAGAACGAGATGGATAAAGGCTGGCAGGTGTTCTGTGACTTCCACGAGATCACACACACCGTCATCAAAGACTCAACTGTCACCATCAAAAGACAAGACAACAAAAGGATGGTGAGACACACTGATTAAGATCCTCTTTGTTCATTTAGAATCAACATTTGGTCGGCATGTATGCTTTGTCAGCCGTAATGTAAACACTTTCCTCAGCTATATCTACCTCTATGTGTTATTTTGATGGTGAACGCGACTAGTTCCAACATTTAGAGCTCACATCCCCCATATTAACCCTCCTATTATCCTCAAATACTAGTAACACATTTTACCCTTGGGGTGAATCTGACCCCAGGGATATTTGCCTACAGAAAACGACTTCCATAAAGTTGTTGACAAAGACATAAAGTTATTATTATTCCAGCTTTTCATGTCACCGTCAAAAATATTTCCCTAGAGGTGGTAGTTTTTGGAGGGGAGGCATGTGTAGTTGGAAGACTTGGATGTGATCAACTCGTCAGCCTACATTGGCTTCTTCATTTTGGCAGGAGTTCAAAAGTCAAATTGCTTCCCACATGCCCACACCGTGAGTAGTATCAAAGTTCTGATGCAAATAGTTGTTTTCCACACGCCCCTGATATGTATCAACTCTGCACCTGCAGGTGTGGGAATGTTAGGTTACACACACACACACACACACACACACACACACAGACAGACAAGTTTTACACAGCTAAAATAGCTCAGGCTCAAAATAACCCCAGAGGAACACCGATGCATGCAATATGTGTTCAGCACATTGAAAAAAATATCATGTTAATTTTAGGCCTAATCAGGTGTCCCCATCAAATTAGGGAACCTCATGAAACTATATTATTTTATATTATTATATATTTTCTATATTGTTTTGAATGATAAACATTGAATGGGGTCAAATTGACCCAAAGGATAGTATGAGTGTTAAAAGCGTCACCTGCCCTTCTCATCATGTGATAAGGTGAAAGGGGACATCACCAAAATACATTTTTCTGACCATGCAATATTCACCTTTCCCCTTCCTCTTGCTCCATCTTTCTCCCTACCACATCACTTTTCAGGAGTTGCAAATGATGTCTAGGGCAGAGGCTCTGTCCTTTGCAGCCCTTGTGGATGGATATTTCCGTCTGACTGTGGATGCTCACCACTTCCTATGCACAGAGGTGGCCCCTTCTTCAGTGGTCCATAACATCGACAATGGCTGCCATGGACCTATCTGGTAAGCTAAATACAACAGAGGTGTCAAACTCATTTGAGTTCAGGGGACACATACCGGGTGAGATTAGTCAAATAATAACACAATAGTCTGTAAGTAATGTCAACTCCAAACTTTTGTCCATGTTTTAGAATGAAAAATTACACTATGAAAATGTTTACATCTACAAACTATCCTTTAAAAATGTCAATAATGTGAACAACCACCAACAAGGCAAATTTATGTGTACAGCACAATTCATGCACAGGGCAATTCACAGTACTTTACAAAAATGGAAAAGAGACAGGTTAACAACACACAATTACAATTAAAATATAATCAATAAAACATAAATAATAACCAATCAAAACACAGTAAAAGAAAAGAGGTCAGATAGAACCCTTTCAGTTGTTCAGTTGTTTCAGAGTTGAACAGAACCTGGACTTAAACATTGTCAGAGTACAGGTGTGTCTCACCACATCATGAAGACTGTTCCAGAATTTAGCTGCATGGAACTGAAACACAGCTTCACTGTGTTTAGTCCTGACTCTGGACACCAGCAAAAGTCCAATTCCTGAGGTTCTCTGGGTCTGAGATGGTTAATATGGGACCACTGTGTCACAGATGTAGTTTGGTTCTAGACCATGGACAGACTTCTACACCAGAGTTGTTTTAAAGTCTATTCTCTGAGCCAAAGGAAGCCAGTGCACAGATCTGAGCACAGACTAATATGGTCGTACTTCCTGGTTGTAGTCAGGACCGGAGCAGCAGTGTTCTGTATGTATTGCAACTGTCTAACAGCTCGTTTAGAGAATCCAGTGAGACCTGAAATTTATTGCTCAGCTTAACATATTACCTATGTGTATTACAACTTTCAGGTCTTAGTGGAGTTACAAATGTATGATAATGTTAAAAATCCACTTATTTTTCTTAAGAAATTTCAGTTTCTCTGTGACTATTTAGGTTATTCACATTTTTATATGACTATTGTTTGTAAGTATAAACAGTGTCGTCATGTAATTCAAATTTTCTCACTATAAAAAAAAAAAATAGAAACATTTGGAGAAGTCATCATTTGTAGGTTGTAATCCACTTGAGATCTAAATGGTCTATATGTGGCAACTGAATTAAAATGACACCACTGACTGTTTGCATCTTCAGTGTAATTTTTGTACTACACAAATTCATACCAGGGGCCAGATTGCACCCTTCAGCGGGCTGGCTTTGGCCCGCAGGCCGTATGTTTGACACCTCAAGTTAATAAACAACTGAAAATATACCTGTCACTGAAACAAAAAGATAATACAATGCCAATCAGCATATTTCTTCTACAAAGCTTCTTAAAATTTATCATTTTACTCACTACCTTTACTCTAAATGACTGCATTTTCAATATTTTTTGTTTTCTTTATCCAGTACGGAATATGCCATCCACAAGCTCCGTCAGGAGGGCAATGAGGAGGGCACATACATATTGCGCTGGAGCTGCACTGATTATAATTACATCATCATTACAGTGGTCTGCACTGAGGTAAGATGGAAATTCAATTAAATGACAGTTGTACATTTTTCACTGCAACATGAAGGTCGAAATGTGATATCTTTGTTTGTGATTCCAAAGCAATTGTTGTAGGTCACACTAATAGTGACATAGATGGATGACACATGCCAAAGAGCCTTAATTCTCGTATATTGAGTTGTGTCATTGTGGTGACTCAGCAGGCACTACCCTACTTGTTTTTATTATTTATTTATCTCCAAGTCAGACAGTGTTACTTTCAATAAGCCTGTTTGCTGCAGTCTCACTATTTCTGAAGGAAACATTAGTGGGAAAGCAAAAATTGTTTATTTGTTCCCATAGTATCAAACCAGGAAATTAGTTTATCAAACTGTTTACAGGGCTGTGTAGCAGAAGGCAATATGAGTAAAGTGTATTATTATAAAAGCTAATAGCAGACAGCTCAGTGATGTATTTAAAATCATTCACTATTCAAACACAGATGAATTTAAACACTGCCAGTTATATTGGATTACAGGATGCATATGTCAAAACTGTGGATGTTAGAAAACACCCAGTCCCTGAAATACACACAGTCATATTCATGAAGCTGACACTCTAGATCTTGAGTAAATAGCCACAGTTGACACAGTTCATTTATGTCTGAGTCTGAGCAAACATTATGTTTAATAAAAGGAACATCTTTCTGTCCTGTGCTATAGCTAAAGCTTTTGTAAGACATCATAAAACATTTTCAAGTTCTGTAAGAGCAGGTTCCTTTGTTTATTTGTTTCTTTTAGATTTAGATCACATAATGACTTTAACACAACTCACGAGTCTTTATTATCCAACATCAACAATATCTCCAGTTCCACATTTTGGTTCTACCTTAATGTCTTCATTTCTTCTTCCATTTTACCTATTGTATATTTATTTGCTCTTGTGCTGTTTCTCGTCTTCTGCATCCTTGTATGATCAGAGGGACTCTCATCCAGTGCGGCAGTTTAAGAACTTTCAGATTGAGGTGGCCCCCGACGGGTATCGCCTGTATGGCACCGAAACACTGCGGCCCACTCTCAAAGAGCTGCTGGAGCACCTGGAGGGTCAGAGCCTTCGCACCGAAAATGTCCATTTCCAGCTGATACGTTGCTGCCCTCCACAGCCCAGAGGTATGCTAAAAACAAGCCCACATAATCACATGGTACACTCCTGATGGTTTAGGCTCATACAGACACAGTAGCACTGATGTTTAAGAAAAACACAGACCTAAGGAAGAACAACCATATTTAAAGGTCTAGTGTAAGAATCAAGTGGATTTAGGAGGATTTAATCACAGAAACTGACGGGGACTAAGCAGGTCCATGAATACATGAGTAATTAATAGATTATTTATTTATTTATTATTATTATTATTATTCTAAATAAATAAATAAATAAATTAGAGGTATTAACTCAGTTGCAGTGGATTACTTAAGAGCACGGTCAAGCTGTTACATACAGTAGGGTAAAAAAAAATTGTCCAGATGATAATGGGTCGACCTACGTTTACCTGGCATAGAAGTGTAATACATGGATGGAAAGGGTATTTCTAATACTTTGAGACCATGCAAAGACATTTGTCGGTTTCAGCCATTTCCCCCGACATCTTTATGAAAAACATCTTGGTTACGTAGGGTAAAAAAAACTACATACAAGTTGGCAAATTATTCAGCATATTAAAAGTTGCTGTTTTCACTTGAAGTTGCCAAAATTAAAATTATCATCGTGTCAGATATATCATTGACTGGAGCTCCTGCAATTTTGGTGGGAAAAAAAAAAAAATCGGTCTAAGATTGTAAGATATCGGTATGAAGCGAAGTCTCGTTACGTAGGGTAGATACTCAAGTCCTCGAGGCTGGTAATTAAAACGATCTGTCGAGCACAAACAATTTAATATGAGTGAATAATTACAAGTATAGATAATGTTTAAAACCTATAATCGTTAAGGTCGAGATATAAACCTGTACTTTCTTGGGCAAGCAAAGTACGAGACAAATATAAATGTTAAATATAGTCTTTTAAAACAATGAAAATAAGTACAGTTGGTTTTAAGGACTCAAAAAACAGTTATGTATCAGCTTCAAATGACAAAATAAGTCCGTTTTACAGTTTTCTTTTCACCCAACATGTTCATAGTCTCCTGGCTGTGCCCTTGAATAAATATAGCTTGGGCAGGTCTGTGTTGGACTAAATACATAAACAAATGCCTAAAATAGGGCAGATGAACAGAGGAATGCTTTGGTATCCAGTCGTCCATATTATGTGCAGTATAACACTTCACTACTGTTCTTTGGCTTCATCACAGTTGGGCGTCATGGCTCCACACTTGATTGTTATGTTGCATGTGGTCAGAAGCGAAACCTCTGAACTCCTAGAGGTCAGGCAAGCGTTGTTGTCCCTCCGTATGTGATTATGTTTGGAGACGCCCTTCAGAAGAATGCCAGTATGCCTGTCACTAACCGAGTCGGTGAAGCGGCGCTCACAACTACAGGCGTCTGTGTCTTTGCGCTGGTGTGAAACGGTGTCAGGGAGGAAGAGAGTTGTAAATGTGGGTTTCCGGAGCCAAAGTAGCACTCTTCTGTTTACCTCATGTACGAAAAGGTGGAGCTCAACCTGTACATGTGCTTGGATGAGATGAGGTGTTTTTGTTTGTTTGGGGTTCTGTGGTGTTGATAACATCAGATGTTGCACTGCAGGAGTAGAGTTTGGTTTAAACATGCATTAGAGGAAGACAAAAGAGAGGGAAGTTGTTTTGTTGTCTCCATTTAAATATTTACGGTTTAGTATCCAACATCCACAGCAACTCTGACCCAAGCTTTTGATTGTTACGTTTACTTATTTGGTAAGTAAAATAAGTCTGTTTTTCAGTGTCTTTGAACAAGAATATGCGGGGTAAGTAGGTATGGAGGAGGGCTAGGTGTAGTACTGTGTGTTGTATTCTGTGGTAGGTTTACGTGCATGTTGTGTTTTGCTTTGCATGCGTGTTGCATGTCATGGATCTGTGCTTGCGACATTATTTATCTGGGTTCGTAGGCAAAATGCAGATACCTCCTCCCCCCTTAAAAACCACAGTGCGCTGGTTTTGTCACAACATTAGATCTGAGACACCCACAGACACATAGAGATATGTGTCTGTACATGAGGGTAACAAAGAGACATCTTCATTCCATCCTCCCACACAGGGTTCCGTAGGTAGAAAAAATAAACCCAAATCAATATGGAAACCCAATCAGAATAGCTATTGAATCATTGTAACATTGATGGAACTATGGGAGCCTATTGAATGTCATGTTGGCGGCTATGGCTCAGTTGGTTGAGGGGTTGTCCAATGACCGAATGGTTTGCGGCTTGAATCCTGGCTCTGACTGTCAAAGTGTCCTTGAGCAAGACACTGAACCCTAAATTGCTCCCAGTAGGATCTGGCAGCGCCTTGCATGGCAGCAGCTGCCTATTGGTTTATAAGTGTGAATGTGAGCTTTTGTAAAGCGCTTTGGGTACCATGAAGGTGTAGAAAATGTGCTACATAAGAGCAGTTCATTTACCATGTTAACACTTTTTTGGTCCAGAGAGGCAGTTCTAGTTCAGTTTAGCTCATTGTCAACATTGTTACTGCTTTTATTGTGGTCATGTTTTATGACAGCAGACAGTGTTAGAAATGGCACGATGGTGACTATAAAAGCAAAAATGACATTTGTTGAGTGGAATTAGCCAGCACAGAGAAGTGTCATGGTTCTGTGGGTTTACTTTTAAGCCTAGAAACATAATCCTACTTTTTAAACTGTCCAGAAGTTTTGGAGGTCTGTAATACCCAGGGAATGTAAAGTTATGTGTCTTGGAACTTTGGATAATTATGTTCCAGAAAAAGATAGATATTTCACCAAAATATTATTGATCACGTGTAAAAAAGCAATAATGAGAAACTCGTTCAAGGCTTAACCACCCACAACAACCCAGTGGCTGGAAAGTGTCTTTGTGACCAAGTGGGAGAAATGGACTCAGTATGACACAGGGAGTGATGCTTAACGCATTGATATTTTGCTTTTTAAATGGAATTATGCATCTTAAATCATTTCCCTGTGGTCTACATAAACTGTAAATGTTCTGCTTGGGTCTGAATTCTTCATTAATTCAACTCCACAGGTCCATCTTCAACCCTATTTTTGACTAATGACACCAGAAAGATGGTTTTGAGCACTGTCCCTTTAAATGCAAATGAGGCACTTCAAGCCCCGCCCTCTCCAGGTTTATGGCTTGAAGTTTGGACATATTTTCAGTTTTTCCTACAACCGCTGCTGCAGATAAACTATTACGTTGTACATGTCAGACGTCTTGACCTTGTATGTGCAAACGTTGTGATGCAACTAGTTAAGTTACATGTAACAAATTAAGCAGGAATTAAAACAGGTTGTAGAAATCCAGTCGGATTTTTACCGGAAAGAATATATAAATAGTTTTGCACACTTAATCAACTATTAGGGTCCAAATACACAACATACCACAGACAAATAAAAGTGGGTATAGATAAATATGAGCCCTGTAAGGATTGACAGACTTGAGTATATGTACTTACTTTGTTTTTGACGATAGATTTCAGTAACCGTGACTGTTATTCCTTCTGTTTTTTTGTTTCTTACTGTCCTATTTCTCTAATTATATAATGAAATACATCGTTTCAATATGTATCTTTTGTTAAATGTGAAAAGCTTCAATAAAAATGAATATTAAAAAAAACCCCTGCAGAACTGATATATAAATTACACCCTGCAACATGTCTCCTTACTTATTTATTTATTTTGTTTTGCAGAGGTGTCCAACCTGATGGTGGCCACTAATGACAGAGCCCCTGTCCCTCAGACGCCCATACATGAGAGCCAGCTCAGCTTCCATCGCATTCTCAAAGAGGAGATTGAACAGGTGCAGTGCTGGACTGTCATATGATGATGTTTACCTTCCAGTTGCACCTTTCTGTTATATTATTTCTGTATATTTGCTGAAATACAGTGGCCATAAAACAGCAAACCCCTCTGCATTTTAATCTAATATCACAACTAAAACTTTACTACTTATTTAGATTTTATTCATTAGCTTTTGATGCATTTATATGTAGTGCACAATACTACCAAAGGTTTTGTGTATTATTTTATTTCTCAAGTGTACTGAAGCAAACATACTAATCTAGATATCACTCAGTAGAATTCTAACACTATTCAACAACTATTTTTATAGCATTCAAATATTTCTACCAAAGGTTTACATTGAATTTGCAGGTACTGGTGTTTCCTTTTTAATATTATGAAATGACTTTGCACATTTTATAGCTGCTTTGCATGACTGCATTGATCTGCCTCACAAAGCTAAGCAAGAATGTCTGGAATTAAAACCTGCAAATCTAAAATATATTGAATTCTATATTTGGTTGTGATGGAGATCTTATTTGTGTACTTGTCTTTACATTATATATAAAGTATCATTTGTCTATCCAGTACAGATGCAATAAAATCTTTAGTATTTTCATTTAAGAGAGCTTTTTTTTTTTTTTTTTTTTTTAAGACGGTATTGCTTTGTCTCTTATTATGTTGCATTATATGTTGCACCAAATGACTTTTGTGTGATCTAATGTTGTACTCGGTCCCATGTGGACTTCTTCAGTAAGTTATGTTTAGTATTTGGGGTATGTTACTTTATTATCCACTGTGGCTTTTTGTACGATGTCGTTGCCATTTTTCTTTTGTGAAAGTGGTTGAAGATAAAAAAAAAAAAAAAAAAAGAAACACCAGGACAAAAAATTCAGAATAACAATATATTTTGATGTATTTTCAATATATTATTTTTTTCTACTCATACAGCACCTAAACCCTCTGAAATCCTTGGGAACATCATCAGTTTACCTATTTTATGATGTTTTTCTTTTTTCTTGTTTTCTTGTTTTTATCAGGAGGAACATCTTGGCGTGGGAACGAAAACAAATATCTACGCTGGTACACTGAGAGTGAAGAATGAGGAAGAGGAGGATGCCGGGTACTCGTCTTTCCAGGACGTCAAGGTGGTCCTGAAGGTGCTGGGGTCTGGCCACAGAGACATTTCCCTGGTGAGACACAGACTCGTACATCCACCTAGGCAGCCAGATTTTGTTACCCCACCCCCTGAAGGAGAGGCAAGGGGTGTTGTTTTTGGTTTGGTTTGTTTGTTTCTTTGTTTTTTAACACTCTAAGAGCAAAACTATTAGTTGAATTCATACCGAATTGGGTTTATAGATTACTAGTCACCCGGAATAGGGAACAGTAGGTCAAAGTTAAAATCTTTTTTCTTCTCCCATTCATTTATAATGGGTGAAATTTCACATCTATAAAAACATAAATTCTGTTTAAATTTACTAAACGTGTACATGAATGAACGAATAGCTTTATTGTCATTGCACATATTTCAGAGCAACAAAATGACATTCCAATTAATGAAATGAACACAAATGAGATGAAAGGAAAACATAAGGGATTGAGGAGAGAATATAGAGGCACTTGATATGATGACATCAGCACACACATAGACATGATGACATCAGCTGGATCGATGCCAAAATAAGCTACAATACATATGAGGGGCGGGGTTTGCTGTGCCTAGAACCACTGGTTTTGGATTATTTTGGTTACATAGATACTCTACCCTCCACTAAAATGTATTTTGAAAATGTTATTAGAGCATGGATGTGGATTAGATGGTTTGAGGTTATCGATGCTGATTTCTTTTCTTCTTTTGTTGTCAGGCGTTTTTCGAAACCGCCAGTATGATGCGGCAGGTGTCCCAGAAACACATTGTGCTGCTTTATGGAGTATGTGTTCGCCACCAGGAGAGTAAGTGTGATGTGATATGAAACGGACATGTGGGCAGGTGTGTGTATAAGCCCGTGGGTTGTGTCTCATCGTCTCATCATCCACAGATATCATGGTGGAGGAGTTTGTCCAGCTAGGACCACTGGACCAGTTTATGAGGAGACAGCAGAGTCAACTCGGCACACCGTGGAAGTTCCAAGTGGCCAAGCAGCTGGCCTCAGCTCTCAGCTACTTGGTGAGTGAGACTAGGGATGTCCCGATCCAGGTTTTTGCACTTCCGATCCGATATTTTTTTTGCACTTCCGATCCGATACTGATACCAGCCTATACGAGCATGTATTAAAATTTAAAGTTATTTATCTTCCTTACTTCTTTCCTTCTTTAAAG
>JAPSES010074626.1:0-10302 GCA_029822895.1 Maxillicosta whitleyi
TATTGACTTGTTTAAGCCTTGGTAGACTCCTGAGGGATATTAATTAAGTTGAAAATGCTACCTAGTGCTCCTTTAAACTGAACAGTGTTGTTTTGAGGTTTGTGATGCGACTGGACGGACACCTTATTCTGTTCAACTGGAAGAACAAAGCTCCTCCCACTAATTACACTCTTCTCAAAGACATTATGCAGCATTTACATTTGGCGGAAATCAAATTTTCACTAAAATTTCGATTCAGTTTTACAGCCCTTTATAGATTACTTGTTCTGACATCACATATATTAAATACTGTGTATGACTTTTTTATTGTCATTGTTCTAATTTCAATAAAATTAGTTTAAAAAAAAAAATACAGGATTTAAACAGAAAAATGTAAAGAAAAAAACAGGATGATATTAGAATTAATGCAGAAAAAATGACTTAATAAAGGTTAAATTAAGGAGAAATGCATTTGGGAACTGACACAAAGTATGTCTGGGCCTTTAATGGTTAATGTGTGTCTTTGTGATGCACATCTCAGTATTTATTGATTGATTGATCCTGAGGGATGGGACATACGATGATGAAGCCGGTATCCGATGGGAGGTAGCGCAGGTGTTCAGTTATTGGATGTGTTGTCCTGACAGTCAGGGGTTAACGGCGGAATCCTCCAGAGCACCGTCCCACATCAGTCTGAGGACCAACTTCCTCAGTAATGATCCTCCCAGTGCAGCGTTTACAGCGTCCTGCAGCTACACCAACATAAGAAGAAGAAGAAGAGGGAGAGGAGAGAGAGGGAGGAGAGAGGGAGGCTGCACTGGAGCTGCTGCAGAGAGAGAGGAGGAGGACGAAGCTGAGCCCAGCAGCGCAGGAGGAGACACTGATTGGATAAATGCAGTCATCCTTCAGAGCGGTGGTGGTGAGGGTGAGCCAGGGTTAGAATTACTGCTGACAGAGGATGCAGCTGTGACCAGAGGAGGAGGCGCCGCTTCATGGGACCGACACGGACCCACACAGCTTATGCCCATTGGCTGACAGGTGGCGTCCGACCGGGCCAATCACGGCCACGTCCTCATGATGGGGAACAGCTGCGATAGAGGTACGCTCCGTCATGGCCGGGTCATATGACCTCCCCACCGCCGCATGTCACATAACTTTGACAGGGAGACGACAGAGGTTCGGCCGCCGTCTGCAGGACCTCCGTCACTCCTCCCCATTGCTGACTACTCGGCCAATCGGATCGTTCATTTTTAAACACACGGCACATGAAGTTTACGTCCTGCAGCTGCAACTCGATCCTGCACTTTACAAAGATGAGAAGGGCTGAGTGCTGCATGCTGCCTTCAGTGTCTCTGCTGCGTTCACTGTCTCTGCTGCGTTCACTGTCTCTGCTGCGTTCACTGTCTCTGCGTTCACTGTCTTTGCTGCCTTCACTGTTTCTGCTGCCTTCACTGTTTCTGCTGCGTTCACTGTCTCCGCTGTGTTCACTGTGTCTGCTGCTTTCACTGTCTCACATCTGTCTCTGCTGCGTTCACTATCTCCGCTCAGTTCACTGTCTCATATCTGTCTCTGCTGCCTTCACTGTCTCACATCTGTCTCTGCTGCCTTCACTGTCTCACATGTGTCTCTGCTGCCTTCACTGTCTCCGCTGCCTTCACTGTTGCTGAGCATCATAGGACACATGCACCAGAGTATTCCTGAAGTGTCTTCATCGCAGAAAACAATGATGATTAATAATGTTCACAGACAATAATTCGGAAAAACATGTCGTCACGATTATGGCAATCATCACGATAAATCAGTTTTAGTTCTGATTTTCATGCGTGACATTACTGAACCGTCTGAGGTGCAGATTGTTGCATTGGAGCTTTTAACACCACTTCTCCACGCTGGGACCAACGGCACAGACCCATCAAACTTCAACAGAGGACGCAGATGCTATCATCGGAGCTTTTGGCGGCTGGTTTTGGCCCAAGGCCGTATGTTTGACCCCCTGCTCTAAAACATCTGTGCAGATCACAGATTTACAAAAACAACCTTTAGATAAATTCCTGCAGGTTGAAAGGTACACGTTAGCCTAGTAGCATTTAGGCTAACATGCTGACCACTCCCACCAGGACATGAACATTTGGACAGAACCAATATTTAAGGACCTGTGTCACCTGTTCACCAGGATTCTGGACTCTATTCATTTCATTCAACACATTTTCACTGCTTTAGACCAAACCAGTGTGAATTTAACCCTTCATTGTCCCGCCCACACACATACTTTAACCACCTACAGGGCATAATCTGCACAGTGTACCATTAATGTTACTATGTTCTTCACAGTTTGTTTTGAACTTTTCAAAATAAATTCTGATTCATCAACTTGATCCATAAAGAAAAATACCAAATACTCAATAATTGTCATATTTGATCCCTTTAAATGACATATGTAATGTGAACAAACCAGGTTTTTTGATGCAAAGAAACTTTTTCTGGAATCCAATATAATGAAGGATCTGTGGTGTCCAGTGGGATTAAGACTGAGACAGGAGATGGAGAAAAGAGAAGAAGGGCTAACGTTAGCAAAAGAGCTAATGTTAGCAGAAGGGCAACGTTAGCGGAAGGGTGATCATTAGCAAAAGGGTTAGTATTAGCAGAGGGGTTACCATTAGCAGAAGGGCTAACTTTAGCAGAAGGGTAATGAGGATAATGTTACCCTTCTGCTAGTGTTAGCAGAGAAATCAGTGTTCATGGGTCAGACACTGTCTCAGAGGACGGGTTCAGAGTACTGTCCCTCTGCAGCCATGTGTTTTTTTGTGTTGGACTCTGTTTTGTGTCTGAAGTGTGTGAACCTGTTTAGTGTGTTTGTGTCCAACACTGCACACTGTTCAGATGCTTGGAGCTGCTTTTTGCTCATGGGCACTGGAGCAGTATTTTCTCTCAGACGGGATCTGATCTGAAACCCATTCAGACCCGCACACCTCTACATGTCTGTCCATGTCCTCTGTCCATGTCAAAGCTGATTGACTGTAACTCTCTGTCCATCTCTTTCTGTCCTATCAGAGGTGTCTTCAGAGCGGTCTCCAAGGAGGAGGAGTATTTCTGGTCTGGGTTCAGAGAAGACCATCAACCCCGTGGACAATCCAAACTCCTCACCCTTCAAAGTCCCGGTGAGTAGAAATTGAAATCTCCCAGTGCACTTGAACCTGTCCACTGAGTCCTGGTTCTGTTCTTCAGGACACATTCAGGGAATATTGGACTCTTTATCTGTCATTTTTCTTTTGTGTGAGTCCTGTTTGTCTGAACATCTGAGCCTCGCCCACGCTTTCACCAATGGTTCTATCATAGTTATTGGGACCAAAATGATCACAGTTATCAGTATTATCATGGTATTGTTGAAATGTGCTGAAAATGTTCACAAAGTACTGATACACACACTGAAAAAATGTAACTCCCTTTTATTTTGAAACCACAACAACCCAGAAACATTAAGATATGAACATGTGAACATCAAACATACAAATGTGCATTAAACATTCCACCTTTTGGATGTCAGAGGGAACTGCACTCTACAAGTTCTAGATCAGAACCTGGAATACTTCGGTTTACAGTCCAAACTGGGCGTGTGCGTCTGGAGCTCTGCTGCTTCTCCAGGAAATGACCACCGTGAGTTTTACAAAGTGCGCTTATTAGAATTTAAAACAGTTATAGTGACCATCTGGAATTTTGCCTCGGTCTGCCACGGTAATGGTTCCATTCCTTCTAATGACATAAAGAACCGTTTCCTGTTCGATGACTGAACAGAAAGTCACACAAACTCCTGCAGATTAAAGTGGAGCAGCTCAACCTTGGTAGGAATACCAACAGTTACCCATGATGCACTGCTCTCAGCTTTATATTCTTTTTTCGTTGTAGATTATCGTGTGTGTTCGTTTTTTTCGTATCCCTCCAGTCTGTGTCAGATGGATACGAGGCCTCTGCGTCTCTCCTTTTATCCGTCAGTGGGATCCAGTCGTTGCTCTGCTCCTGTAAATGCTCATGATGCTCCAGACCTGATGAACACATGATTGGATTATTGTCAGAGCTGCTGCTCTTTGATTCTTGGTCATGTTTGAGCGGTGTCTGCTCTATTTTCACCTGACAGATGAGTTGTCTGAGGTTCATAAGTGGAACAGCAGGACCTTTAGTTCAGTTGACTTCTTCTGTTTGTTTGTTTGTTTGTTTTACTGGGATGTGATCAGCATTTGATGGTCAAACCCAAATAAATCAGAAACTCAAGTCAGATGTCCATCTGATCCCAGGTCAGATGGAGTGTTTTTAGTTCAGTTAATACAGACAGAGTGCATGCTGGGAGCACCGTCCAAACATCCCATAATGAGGATCAATCTGTGTGATCGGTCATTAGGTTTGAATGAAGCAGCACATCTGAAGACGTTCCGGACCCGTTTCCTCCCATGAGCCTTCACTTCGATATGAGCCAATGAGTGAGGAGGGTGATGCGTTTGAGGTTATTAATATCTCAGGAAATGAGGCCGCTCCCTTCCCTCTGCTCGCCACCGCTCTTTTATTTCCACTCAACAACAGCCACTTTGATCAGATCGGTATCAGTCGCCTTTAGAACCGGTTTTCAGCCCAATGGCTGGGACCATTCCCTCTGTTTGGTAGAACTGTCACCATAGCAACGGGTGTGTTTTACCATTAACAGGGTTCGTATGGGTACTTAAAATCCTTGAAAATGCTTGGAAGTGCCTGTGACTAGAACTAATGTAGGAGGGTGACAAAATACAGATATGGTGAACTATCACAATATTTAATCTTACAAAGGATTATTGATACGCTCTCGGTGCATTTTTTGAAAATGTTTTATTATTATTCAAATATAGCTGCGATAAAGTTTCTTACTGGGTGCAGTCACTATTGAACATGTCCTCCAGGGGGTGGTCCTCTCACCAGTGGCTGGAAATTGGGTTGCAGCCACACCCCCAGTCCCCACCCCACACACTGCCTGGCTCCACCCCTCACCACATTGCAAGTGTGATGTTACCCAGACTTCTGACTGCCTCTGGCACCACCACCGTCACGAACCACAACAATGGTTATAATGATAACAGTAGTAATAATCATAATAATAATGATGATATTGATAGTAATAACTGTAGTCTCTTTTCCGTTGGACATGTGTGCAATCCTTTACCAATATTTACTAAATGTCCAAAAAAATAGAAGAGCGGAATGTTTGAATTAATCTCCAGCTTTTATGTGTTTAGTGCTAGACAAATATTGTGACGGAGTAACAAAAACAAACAAACCAAACTTTTCTCCATCTTTTAGAACATGTTCTCTGTACCTGTCACTGACATAGTAAACTTTGTTTAGATATTTGATCTGTGTGTATTTGGGGTTTTTTGTATTTAAGGACCCCTGCTGGTGGAGAAAGGGTACATGTCAAGGTAGTCATGTGACATGTCCGTCAGTCATGTGATGTTATACAGTAGAGACAAAGTGTTTAGTTTATTTATTTATTTTTTAATATTGGGAAAACACACAGAAGAAGAGCTGCTCTTTACTTTTGGTTGGAGAGCACACACGGTGTGGACTATTTATTATTTATATGGTTTGTATGTGACGTTTAGGTTAAATATTGTGTTAATTGCCCTTGATGTCAACATTTTGATATGATATGTTGTAGTTTATATTATTTCAGTTTTTCACAGTGGCTTGGTGTTTTGAAGTAAGAGAAAATAAACTAACCGTTCATCATCCATCAGTCGTGGTTCTGTTCTGCAGCCGAAGAAAAAAGTTTAGAGCAGTTCCATTCTCTGTTTAAAGAGGTATGAAGAGCTTAAAAACTAAAGCTCACAGATCAGATGCTGAACAGCGCCACCATCAGGCCAAACATGAACAGTACAGAGGTGAAGGATGGAAGTGACAGCAAACCCAAACGGAACTGAAGCCACCGTCAAACCCCACTAAGTCTGTGTGTGTTTGTGTTTCAGGGCTTTTTCAGTAAACGCCTCAAAGGTTCCATCAAGAGAACCAAGAGTCAGACCAAACTGGACCGGAACACCAGCTTCAGACTGCCTTCACTGAGACCTGCAGAACCAGACAGGTACGTTCATAACTGGGTCGGGCCGGTCTTGGTCTGAGTTGAACCGGGTCGAACTGGTCTGTGACAGTAGAGACTCGTCTGCATGGATGGTCAGGGTTCTTGTGCAGGGTTCTAGAGTTCTTTATTATGGGACTCCAAATATATAATGTTGTTGGTGAAGTTAAACTGGTTCAGATACTGTGGTTGGATCGACATCACATGACCTGTAGACGAATGAAGAGTAGAATGTGGTGGAGTATAAAACTGTCTCATTATTTGATACTGTGTTGATTAAAACAGTTTAATGAAAGACAGTTTAAAGGAAACAAACACTGAAATTTTCATCTGTTCAATCATGTGACTCTTCAACTGAGGCTGTCTTCTCATTTTTCCATTAGGTTTATGTGTAAACCTGTAATGTCACTTTACTAATATTTACTAAATGTGTTAAAAACATTAGTGTATAATGTCAGTTTGTCCATTAAATCCTAAATGTGCTGATTAATTTATTTATTCTGGTAGATGAAAGAAGAAGTCATTCCATAAACATGAACATAAATATGGTGTTTATTTGTTGTTTTTCCATTAAGTACATTTTTATGTGTAAATTATTTTTGCGATATTTTAGGGTCAGTGGAAAAGTGACGACTGTTAGTGTCACATATTTGTGTGGGACGACGTTAGCGCAGAGACACTTAACGTAGTGGAATAAATAATTAGTATTGGTACAGGTGCTTGAATTTTGGTTGAAGTGTTTGAAAGTGTTTATAATTCTAACTGTGCAGTGTGATTATTTCTTTTTTAATATAAACTGTGTCAGGTTAGAGGTCCAGCCAAAGCTACAGAGGTGATACATTAGAGAAATACACCTTTATGTCAAAGTAAATTAGTGCGTGTTTTCAGGTCGACTCGGGTCTATATTTCTGGAGTGTCTGAACTGGCTTTGGTTTTTTTGGACACGACTTTGTTGTTGCTATTGTGAAACATCATTTTAGATGTTTTTAGAATAATACAATGTACATCATTGTGCTTTTAAAAAGTGGGGGGAAAAATCCACTCCTAAGTATATGTTTTCATGTAGACATGGATTAGACCGCAGTGATAAGCATTAGTAAATGAGCCTTAAAAGTACTTGAATTTCACCTTGAAAAATATTTACGAACCCTGAAAATACAGAAATAAACCAATAAATAATGTGAGACCCAGTGTTCTGTTTCTACTCTGGAGCTAGGCTAGTTTAGCAGTGTGCCTGTGTGGGCAGGGTTTGTGCTAAGCTAAGCTAAGCTAATATGTCCTGGGCTGAGTGATGAGGGGATTTGTGCTGTTTTCTGTTTCCTGTCATGAGGCTTTTCTGGGCAGCTGTTGGACTCAGAGTGTGTTTGATGCAGAGTGAGTGCAGCTTTACATCAGCTGACTGGAGGATAATACACACAGACACACACACACACACACATCCTGTCTCAGATCACAGTCCTGATGCAGCCTTCATCATCATCGTCTCTGCTCCGAAGAGCTCGTAAAGCTCCACTCTCCACGACCCTGAGATTCAGGTAGGTTTTCTGTGCACATGCACTGATGGGCGTTTAGGATCAGATGCAGGTCCATGGGTTTGGGTTAGGCTGAGACCCGGTACTGATCTGAGACCAGATATCTGAGCATAAGCCTAGCATGGCTCGTACAGGATGAAAGTGTTCGACTCCTCACGGTCGTAACCAGTCACAGAGGAATCCACAGATGTCAGACAAACATCAGAATACGCTTCATCGCCACAGAAATGGAGTTCAACTAAACCTCATGGTCTTAGAATCAGACTTGTCAAACTTTTATTGCGGTTAACCCTTAAATTAGTTTGTCTAAGTACAACATCTGGAACAGCCAAATATGCACTTTCATCAGTAAATGTGTGACTTTCCATTTGGGTTGGGTTTGGTCGGTCAGGACCAGATGAAAGGTTTAGATCACATTTGGTACTAACACCTTAAACCTCATGCATGAGACTGTGTTTTCACACTGTTAAAAGCAGCAATATTAAGCTAATTCTGCTAAATATTGACCTTTGTGACGTTGTCATAACAACACCCTTCACTGGAAGGCCACAGTTGTTGGTCATGTACATTTTTTATGAGACCGGTGGGTTTGGAAGTCGCTCAGGACTAACAGCTGAAAGTAAAGTGCATTTTCAGTCTGAAACGGTGAACTCTCTGTGGCGTCATCAAGAAATTAATGTTCAGATTTTGTTTGAAACTGGGCCAAAAAATGCCCACCATGAAGCCCCTCCCACAGCCCTCCTACAGCCTCTTCCATTTGTAATACCGCTCTCGGCCACTAGGTGCTGGCATCTGCTGACTTTATGGTTCACAGGTTCCACTAACGACATGTAAAAGGACTTTGTTATTATGTATTTGATCAAGTTAACTGTTTTTGAGGCCAGCAATTAGCATTAGCTTACCTCAGGATTGTGTAGCACTGCCTCTTTTGTCCAAAGATGAGCACTTCTGGCTCTATGGTGACAAGCAGACTCTTTCCGTCTTCATGTCTGTTAATAAACAGACAGGGGACCTCACAGTGATGCAATTTTATCCAGGGTGTGTTTGTCCTGAAGGTTTTAATAGCAGTCATCATGAAGACGTGAACAGAATGAGTCTGTTCTACGATAAACTGATGCTAATATGGGTTAATGTCACAGTTTCTGCTGGAGAACAAAGTGGACAGGCACTGCCTCCTCCTCCTCCTCCAGTGGATCAGGTTTCTGTCCGTCTTTTCTCTCCCTGTGGCTCTGACTTCATTCTGTCTTTCTGTTTCTTCTTCTGACTCTGATGAATATGTTCAGTCGGTGGACTGGAGATGGACTAGACCCCATCTCTTGAAGTACAAAGTCATTTTGTCCTGAGGTAGATTTTTGAAACGTGTATTTACTTTCATCTTCACCCACTGTCATAAATATAAAGATAAAATCATGTTTGAACCCATTTTTAAAATTGAAACAGATGTTTTATTGTGGTCTGACTCTAGAGATGAAGCCATTTGTTAACACTGCACATGGTGATGTTGAATTAGTGGGTTTGAGGAACTGAAGTTTCATTTACAAAAAACAGGAAGTATAAATGAATCGTATGGATTGTGTAGAATTAATCCTGCGGTGTCCATGTCAGTATATTAAACAAACCTTCAACTTCTTGTTATTAAAGCTCAGTTGATGAAAAACAAAGTTCGAAAACCAACTGTATACAACCATTCTGACATTAATACGGCTGCAGATTATGGGCTGTAGGTGGTTCAAGGCTGTGACACCGGAGGTTTAATGATGTCATCTGTGTGTTTCCATGACGACTGTGTCTTGTTAGTTCTACTAATGGGACAGTTGAACAATGACCCAGGTCTGTTCAGCGGAACATTAATGGGACAGAACCTCGACCTGAGTCTGTTCTGAACCACAGGACCAGTATCTGGTCCAGCTGATCTGGATCCGTTCCTCCTCTAGGTCCAATTGAATGTTTAATCTGATGATGTCACAGCGTCGGTGTTGAGACGAAAACGCTAATCCAGGTTTATGTAACTCGTGTGTCTGCAGGAGGATTAATGTAGAGTGAATTAAACCCAGAGTTGGTCAGGTGACCGTGGAACCCTCCTTTAATCTGAACTCATGTTCTCGTTTACATCCTCCATATTCAGACACATTGGCCTCAATCAGAACCAGAACCAGAATATTTTATGAAGCTCAGGGGGAAATTATTGTATGGTCCGGTCACTCCATTCAAGTAGGAAAAACAAGTAGCAGGACAAAATGATCAGTACAAAAAATTATATATTTAGCTATACTGTATGTGTATCTATGCATATTAAAACATTACATTAGAACAGCAGGTGATAGAATATGTCCCAGACAAATATTATCAATATGATGATTAATTAAATGTATGTAATAAGTGTGTAATTATAATGATGTGGTTTAGTTCTTCTGCTGATGAACCTGCACATCTCCCTGAGGTGGTCTGTAGTTAAACACCTGCCTTGCTCCTCGCTGCATCATTCCATGATGCCTAGCGCCTGCTGTCCCTGCTGACTTCGTTTCCATGGAAATGCTCCCTGGGGCCTGACGCTGCCTGTGTCCCAGGACGTTGTTTACTTGTCAGAGCAGAGAGGCTTCATAAAGGCGACGATCTGCTCAAAGACGTTTGTGGACGACTGAGTTGCCCGTCGGAGTGTGGGGGTCGGAGGTTGTGGCAGGGGGTGGGGGTGGGGGCGGG
>JAPSES010074627.1:0-10302 GCA_029822895.1 Maxillicosta whitleyi
ATGTTGTACACAAACCAACAAACAAACCAACAAACAAATAAACGCCAGCAAAAACATAACCTCCTTGGCGGAGGTAATTAGACATAATCACCTAAGAGTAACTTTTCAGTGAGATATAAAAACTTATTTTTAAACAATAAATCTTGAAAATCTTTCAAGATTTTGCTTGAATTAAGCAGAAAAACTAAATCTGCCAATGGAACAAGTGAAAATTATTTTGGTAAGATCTCTTGAAATAAGATTTTCAAGATCTATTGTCTAAAAATAAGTTCTTATATCTCACTGAAAATTACTTTTTCGGTGATTATGTCTTATTTTAAATGCGATGAAATATTTTGACTAGAAATGAAATCAGGAATCAGGAAATCAGGAATCCCTATAACATAAGGTAGATAATAATGGAAAACATGTTCTAAATTCTGAATTGTCTTCATGATCAGCAATATATTGATCACATTTATACACCGTGGAGGAACAACATTGGGACACGCCACCCCAACTGCTTTCAAGACTTCCCCTTTATTCAAAACATTACAATGACAAGTGTCAATAGTTATGACAAAAAGGTCATGTTTATATTTGTTTTAAGCTTAAAGGTTGTTTTTACTTCCAGAGCAAGAGTTGACAAAATCATATGTTATGGTTCAAAACAATTATTTTTGGCTAGAATAAATAAATAAATAAACACCTAGAGGTAGAACTTTCAAAATAATTGAAAAGTCCATGTTGAAAATCCAAGTAAAAGTATTTTGTATATTTGACTTTATTAACCCTGTAGGCGAATTTATCCTCTGTTATTTTATCTGTTAACACATAGCAGTTAGCATTAGCATTAGGATTAACATTATCATATAGCACAGTGCAGACTGATCTTGTAGTTGTGAGGTGGAACTGCTAACTCCACCAAATATAAACAACCTCAGCAAAAAGACAAAATAAAATGCCCATTTTTTTGACGACATTTGTCATTATTATATTGTAGCCCAGCCCCTTGTTATCAACAAAACACCAGAATCCAATGTGTCCCAATACTTTTTCCACATGAACATGATATGGTGGGTGAGATGACCCCCCCCCCCCCTTTTTTTTTCTTTTTTTTTTTCACTTTATGAAACTTATTTTCTTTTTATTATGTTGCTATAAAAAATGAATGTATTGTAATGTACCACAGTCTTGTCTGTACTACGATGAGGCTTTTCAATAAAAAATTTCTGCAACACATAGTGATGATTTTTTTTTTTTTTTTTAACATTTTTTTTCATAGTGATGATGTTGTTATGCAGCAGATGTCAGCTGCCTGTAGGTGAACAGCCTTTTGGAATATTCCAGCATCAAGATCCAAATCCAAACCAACTTGAAGAAGACCAAGACATGGCTGAATCCTATTTTGTGTAAACATTTCCAGTCAAAATGTGCTGTATTTTGTAGCTTACAGGCATGGACAGACTGACATACAGACATGAAGACAGAAGTGATTGTAATATCCTTAGAAGGTAATAATGGGTGGAGGGATGGAAGACATCTGGTGCAGACGTTCATTTTTTCCCTCATTGTGAAATGTAATTACATTGTGATCCCTTAACCTTTCATCTACCACTGTCAAAAATGGAATTTACTGTATTTGTATTTGCAACCACTTAGGAATCCATGTAGACACTATTAAAATTGTCCATTCTGCTTTATTTATTTATTTTTTTAACACATTTGAGATGAAGTTGAGAAAGTTTTGCTGATCCACAGAACTTACACTTTTGGGTAAATATAGGTAAACAGTTAATGTGGTGACTTCAGATATATGTGGTAAAATATGATTCAGGGTCGCTTTTACTTTCCGTATTTTCATTATTCATTTTGTATATTTAGATTTGTTTGTTCTTGCCGTTGCCTATAAATCATCTGTCTTTAGCTTTGTGATATTTTTCATCCTAACAAAGCCTGGCATTCAGCCTATGATTTTGACAGTTTTGATGTATACTCTGGGAAATCCAGCTTAAGGAACCCCATCCCATAATGTTTCTCAAGGCAGTGGTTATATGACATTGTGATGAATAATTTTTTCAATGGATCTGAAGGGGGTCATTTGGGTTTTGGCTGAGAGGGCTTATGTTTAAAATTCATGGTGGAAAAGCTCAGGGACAAGGTCAGATGTTAATAATAACAGTGCTTTCATGCCTGCATGTTCTTCTGTGCACACATGCATACAGTATAAGGAAAAAAAAAAATCCCACCTACCTCCCCTGTTCACTTTATTTATCTTTTGCTGAGGAATGAGTTTGAAGCTTGAATAAATAAAATAGAGCCGAGGATTTCCTGGTATGTGGGAGTGTGTGCGTGCACTATCTTCGGCCGTGGTGGTCCACAGGGAGCGGCATCACCTCCACTGAGGTTCACAGGTCGAATAGAAGGGTGAGAGAGAGAGAGAGAGAAAGAGAGAGTGAGAGTATGAAGTTGATGAGTTATTCAAGGTTACTGCAGCATTTGATAGTTTCTGATTTTTCCTGGACACTCATATCTCACTTCAAACTATATATGTGACTCATTATTAATACTTCGGTTACATCCATACTGATGAAAATTCTGTCCTTGCTAGAGTTTTAGGAAGGTTTAGAAAAGTCCTGACCAATAAAACCCATATCACATGACCAGAGATGATAGCCGGACATTTAACATGTTAAAAATATCATGAATAAAATCTCGTCTGCTGATGATGTAAACAGAAGTATGGTGAGAAAAAGCAGAGTTTAACTTCATGACAGCTGATAACAGCGATGACAAGGATATGATCTCATGTTATTTAGTATCTATGTTGAATTAATAGCTGGTGGTCAAGACAGATGTCTTATTTTCTTCCCAAAAAGGGTTGTGTGATGATTTAGGAAAAGACACGCTGCTGATAAGACCGAATCAGGATACAAAGGTGGGACTGGGTGTCATCATTTCTAAAAGTTTCATATGCACAGTCAGTTACAGCCCTGAAGGTTTGGAACTAGAACAGAGATACGTTTCCAAAAGTTTTTCAGCAGCAGTAGTGTGGAGTGTCTGTGTTTTAAGGCATGGTTTACCCCAGGCATCGAACTGTAAGGTACAGCACTGTTATAACATGATAATAGTATAGTAATAAAAGAAAATAGTTAAATAACCACAAAGTAATACAAGGTAAGCTTATTTATATGCACAGAGGTGATTCATTTAGCTTTACATACAAAGAAGGATATCGAGAGAGAAATAAAATAAAATGCCTAAACCTAAAAAAATAATATTAGAGAGTACAGAGTACATATAATTCTAATAGAGGACAGTAAAATAACATAACATAACATTCCATATTAAAATTATTTAAAGCATATACAGTCATACAGAAATAAGAAAAATCAGAACAATAAGCATAGTTTAGTCTGGACTCTGGGCTTGAATGGTTGAACCCACATTTATATTCCTTTAACAAATCATAGATTTATAATATATGTTATAAAACCAGAGTGCAGAAGTGAGAGAGAATGAATAATGGATCATGAATGTAAAAGACTTTGGGTGCCTTGAAAAGTGCAATAAAAATCAAACCCATTATTATTATTATTATTATTATTATTATTATTATTATTATTATTATTATTATTATTATTATTATTAATTTATTAATTAATTAATAAAAATGTTATAACTTGGTATTAAATGTTGATATGGGAAATACATAGGATAGTATATAAAGATAATAACAGTAATATGTAAGTAAATGCTCACATTATTTGGTTTAAAATGTCAATATGACATTAATCGTGTCATGAACTGATGATAATGACATAACAAAGGTTAACATTATAATAGGCTATGAATGCAAACATTCCCTTTTGTTTCAATAAAACACTGTATAAATGATGTTATATGCATGTATGTAATTACTAAGGTATAATGTGGTTATTACTGGCTGTAATTTGTGGCCTACATCTTTCTGTAAAATCTCCAGTCTTTCACATGTCAGTTGGGCATATGGCTGAATATTAAATCTTCATCCTTCACTGAAACTTTATCAAAACAGGCATTCATGCTGATTTAATGAAGTCGGGTCATTAACTGATTGCCAATCTGAATTCATTAGAATTTAATCAAAAATGCTGTTTAGTTTTCACTGTAAATTTACATTCTGTAGAACGTACTATAACTGCGCTGCTTTTCAAGGAAAAGCATTATGAATACATTCTGGTGCCTATTTTTCTTTTCTTTTTTTTTAGAAAACACATTTTCTGATGTTGAATTGTAGAGTACAAAAGGTACAAAAACATCCATTAGCATCAGTTGCTGACAAAATAATCACCACTTGCTTGTTTGCTGCTTGTTTTCTTTGGGTCTTTAAGTGATGAAATTTTCTGAATTGTGCTGAAACTGTTGCTGTAGATGTTTGTTTTGAACCGTCTTCCATGTTAGTCTTAAAGATGACCTGCTGAAGATACAGACCTAAACATCAGGACGTGTAAGCAGATAAGATAAGACAGAAACAAACCATGATACTGCTTCATTATAATGTTGATTAACCTTAACCAGATCTGTGTGTTTATGCTCTGAGCTCTACTATTGACAGTCAGGGTTCAACAAGTCAGTTTATTTTTAGGCCACTGTGGTAGAATATTCGATATTTGCACCCACACATGCTATGCTGCTGCATATTCATGTAGCAGCATTTTTCTCAGAAAACGTACATTTCAGATTAAATATCCTACAATCTGTTTAAGCACTGGGATGTTTAAATGTGAATTAAGCAACCAAAGCTCAGATTTTTATTCATCTATATTACAAAAGACAATTGATAGGTCAGTACTAGAATAGAATAGAATAAAATAAAATAAAATAAAATAGAATAAAATAGAATGGAATAAAATAGAATAGAATAGAATAGAATAGAAAACAATAGAAGATACTTTATTCATTATCAGAGAAATTCAGCATATCCATGAGTCAATCCAATCCAATAATCCAAGAATGTATAGATGTGTATAAAGATTTGCATAGTAAAAAAAAAAAAAAAAAAAAAAAAAAAAAAAAAAAAAGAATAAGAAGAATTTAGTACATTAAATCATCTTTTCAAGTGTATTCACTGCAACAAGCAACAGGATCTGAATGGAAAATTAACTTTCACCCCCAATATAAAAGTATGTCAGAGTGGCTGCACCCTTACAGATAACCTTCAAATATTACTATTACTATTATTACTTTACTTTTATTGTGGTTTACTTTCCTAAATTCATGAATCAACTCAATGTATATAGAAATGTTTTAACCCATGAAGACTTAGTGGTAATCTTGTGGTTGTTCACAAATATTTTTTTTCTCATTTATTATTTATTATATTCTTTATTATGCATTTTTTCTCTGTGAAAATCATGCATTTTACTATATTGAAATCACCAATCATGTAGATTTTCATAAAAAGCTCAGATTAAAGGTGAGGGTTATTATATCAGAAACAGAGAAAATTGAGGAAATAGTGACTTTTACAGCAAAGACATGAGTAACTGTAAAACCATGTAAAATGTAAAATGTAAAACCAAATGTATCCATTCACTGTCATTGATCCAACTCCATGGGTTCTACTGGTGAATCAATGTTGTAGAAGATGACGGTGTTTCACATTTACTACGAAGCCTCTGAACGTACAAATGGGTCATATCTGATGACCATGAAAAGATGACAAACTGTATTTTACACCAATTATTTAGATGTATTGATAGGATTAGTGGATCTACATGTATTAAACAGTTTAGATCAGTAGATGGTTTTGGTCACCGGTGGATTTTTAGGTCTTTATGTGTTAATATGTTGGGCACATTGTTTTTCTGCATTTCTGTGACGGATGAGGAAAGTCAAGGAGAAGAGACTGATAAAAGCAAAAGCCAGCCTTGGTAAGATTTGAAGCATCCTGCTTTTCTTGACATCTCTCTAAGATGCTTTGTATTTCCACTGCATCCTCGAGCACAGCAGGGACCCTGCAGGCCAAGGCAGGAGGAGATAAAAACCGATTCCTTCTGCACCATGCAGCAGTCAGCTGGCAGAAGAGGCCAAGATGTAATGGTCTTTTAATCAGCTGGAAGAAGTGAAAGTCAGGTTGAGGTTTTTCAAGCGGGTGTGGGAGGGGTGTGTCTGTATGTCTGTATGTGTGTGTGTGTCTATATATGTGTGTGGGCAAACTCCGCTGTGGTTTAGGGCTCGACTTTTTTGACTATTGGGAAATTCAGCAGTGAGATGAACTGTACAACCTCATCTCCAGGTCACAGCAATGACAAACGTGGAAGCCATAAAAAAAAAAAAAAGAAAAAAAAAAGCCTTGAACAGCGCCACTACAGAGAACAGAACCTGTGGAGCATCTTTGCAGGATATTTTCTCAGCTACATGCAGAATATTTACATTAAATGTGTAACACCAGCTGCTTCTTGCTGCGTTTTCTAAACCCTTGAAGCTAAAATACAAATTACCCACCATTTCGACAGCTACTGTTCTAGAGAATGAGGAGAATTCCAAACAGATGACAATCCAAAACGCTCCCTCCGTTTGCCTGCAGTCTGTCATCATTTTAACCTTCTCCTCTCTCCAGCTGTTATGAGCCATTAGGAAAAAATGTGATGAAATGAAATCTCTGACTTTTTAAAGTAAGAAGCCTCTTCTCTATAATTTATCGACAGTTTCCAGATGGTGGAAGTGATTCAATTTTGTATGGATTTGTCTTTGGATTTTCTTGAGAAAGTGAAGAGTTTTGAGATTTGGACAGATCAATATTTTGTCTTTTTCCAGTTTGCCTTTGCCCTCCCTCATTGATTTATTTCTTTTATGAATTCTTATACAGAGATGTGCTACAAAAACAAAACAGCAAGAGCAATTATAATTCAGTGTGAACCTAAGACCTTTCTAACTTCTCGGCTCCAAAATGCAAAATTAGTCCAGAAATGGCGTGTAGGCATATGAGCAATGGGGGGAAACTTCTAAAATATCCAACAGCAGTAGATATTAAGCTTGTCTGGTCTGTATTTTCCATGTAGAGAAATCTCTCACATCCACACAAATCTTTAGACTTGGTATGTTGTAATCTTCATACACAGGCCAGTGCAGAGCTCGCTGATGCGATTACAAGACCACTGGCATGGGAGCCAAGCAGTGGATGAAAACAGATTTTCCAAGGAAGAGGGCTTTATGGTTTGGGAAATGAGTGTAATGTGATTTAATCATGAGTAAAATGAGGGGGGATTCCAGAACCTTCAATCAATGTGAACTTTGGATTGAACTCAAGCAAAGCTGACGAGAGATTGTTTCCCATCGTCTGTCTGCTGCCGTGGACGCTGCAGTGTAAAACTATCCACATGTCGGATCCGCTTAAGCCAGTGGCAGAGGCATCATTAGTCAAATATTCTCTGGAGTCTGCTCTTATATTTTTTCGGTTATGTTCTGTGTAGTGTTCTTCTGCTTGGAATTTCTACTTAGTGAAGTGACTGGATGTGATTTTTTTTTTCTTTGCTCTTCCTGACTGTCCCCAAAACAAAAATAAAATAAAATACTAACAAAAATAACAATAATAATAACAACAATAATAATAAAAGTAACTTAATGTTGCTCAAACGGCAAATAATGACTGTTCAGGTAGGGATACAAATAACAAATGGCAGTTTTACATAAGAGCAAAATGCATTTGGATGCTTCTATGAAACTGTTAATTTTGGTACCTGACACTTTGCCAACTTTTTCAGACTCAATAATAAAAAAAGAAATTCAGACATATTTCCCAGCCAGGATATACCTAATTATGACCTCAGATAAACACAAAAACAATGATACTCTTGCTGTGAGCCATCCCAAAATTAATGATTTTTTAATAAAATATTGGGGCCAAAAAAAAAGGACCAAAATTGAGGCATGAAACACTACCTAGGTGTCAATGCATTAGATCTGGAAAACGTGGCTTGAAATGGTTTTATATAGTGCTATAAATTAAGACAATGTGTTCAATTTGATGATCCTAGTGTTTTTTCTAAGTCAGACATAAAGGTTTTTCATGAATTGGCAATCTCATTCCAGGTTTCGCATGTAACCCATTGTGTCCACTCGAGTAACATGCAATGATTTTGCAAAAGTGGTCATTTTTATGAAACACTCTGCCTTGCATAGTTTAATTGCCCAAATGTACCTGTGAGACAATAAAATATATATATAAAAGAAAAAAAAATAGTAGCAATTTTTGTGTCTTTTTACACATTGATTTTTGTAAAATAATATAAAAATGTGTTTTATCTGAAATATAGATAGATGGAAATATTTTCTTTTATCTCAGTAAGTGTTTAGTTTTAAAATAGACCTAAAGTCCTCCCAAACGTTCTTCATAACATTAGTCTACATCTGGTTTGAATTGTTAGCCCCCATGTTCTGTTTTAAGGGACCAGATTCATTCGCAGACTGATACTGAAAGTCACCTAAACAGTTCTTACTGAGACTTGACATTTATTTTGCATAATATTCACACTGTACTGTAATTCCTATTTCAAGGCAGTGGATGTGGACTTTTCTGAACATTGACAGTGAACATAAAACTTCCATGACTGGTGATCATGTTTGCTGTTTTGCATATTGGTAAACTCTTATTCTACTTTTAAAAAATATATATAAATAGGAAAGAACAAATAAGTACATAAAATCTTAATTTAACTTTTCCTGTTCAATGCAGACCTTTAATAAAATCTGTTAGAATAAATGCAGAGAACTGTAGCTGCCTGGTAGATGTAGGTTTGAAGACGGAGGCAGATGTAAACTAGATTTATAAATAGGAATATGCCAGTGTTTTAGCCTAAAGGTGGACGAGGCATGAACGAATAACAATGATAAATGAGGGCTTTAAAATCTGTAATAAAACTTAGAGCTCCCTGTAAACATTATCCACGGCATGTATGCAATGACAAGAGTGACAAGAAGACAAAAAAAAAAAAAGAGTTGCTACCTACATTTAACTAAGCAAATACTAAAAGGAGGATAAAAAGTGCAGTTTGATGTTTCAGTTCTTTAACTCTATTTGTTGCAGTGAGGAGCTTCTCAGTGGTTTCCTCAAAAAGTCATGTGGTCTGATGAGTCCAGATTGACCCAGTTCCACAGAATTGGACACATCAGGGTGAGAAGACAGGCGGATGAAGTGATTACCCATCATGCCTAGTGCCTACAGTATAAGCCTGTGGGAGCAGTGATATGATCCAGGGTTGATTCACTTGGTCTGGTCTGGATTCAGCAACATTATGTGTCACAGCTGACAATCTTTGGGATGTGGTAGTTACCAACTCTCCATCACCAATTCATAATGTAACTGTTACTCCAAAATAAAGGTTGTGACATTTATTATCTATTGCATAATCATTGTGTGGCATAAACAATAATGTATATCACATCATCATCATTTATAGAAGAATTTCTGCACTTTATTATACTGCTGTAACTGTGAAATTTCCCCAAGGTGAGATAAATAAAGTATTCTATTCTATTCTATTCTATTCTATTCTATTCTATTCTATTACCATAGTAAAGCAAAAACATTAATGTTGGAACGACAAGTCTAGTGTCAAAAGAAACATAGGTCTTATATAAATAATAGGGCTGTCAAATGATTATAAACTATAATCAGATTAATCACACGGGTATATGTGGATTAATTTTGATGAATCCTGATTAAATATAATTTATTTTTAATCTATATTAATTGTGTTTCATTTTGTATGGACAAATAGATTCAAGACATGCAAGCGTTGTGATATTTTAGCTGAAGTGCTAGCAGAATCCAAGACTATCCTTCAAGTTAACATGTTATTTTAAGATGGAAGTCCTTTGGTGAAAAGAGAACTCCTTCCTGCTGAGAATGAACAATACTTTATGTCAGTTAACTGTTCTGTCGAGTTTTTTTCCCCCTCATATTTCCAAAAAGGGGCTAACCTGCTGTTTAGTTTCTTCCATCTTTATGAGTTGGTTCTGCTGTCTGTCAGTACCAGATCAACTGACCATTTGTTCATGTGTGATGGTAACTCTACTTGGACAAACTGCCTCAAATGTGTTAGCAGAGATGTTCAGAGTCACTTTGAGCTGAAGATGGGGTAATTGGGTTAAATTTTTTAATCAGATTAATCATGATGATGCATTAATCCTTGTTAACATGCTAATTTTGACAGCTCTAGTAAATAATAATAATAATAAAAAAAAAAGTCATACATGCAACATTTGACGTCACCACCTTTGGTTTTGATTCCAGGAGACATTCAGTGGATTTAACTGCACCAATAGTTCTGATCCTTC
>JAPSES010074628.1:0-10301 GCA_029822895.1 Maxillicosta whitleyi
CAGAATCCAGGATTTCTTCCAGATCACCCCCAAAAGTTAATCATTTCTTCCTTGTGCCATTGGAAACAAATCCTGAAATTTCATCAAAATCCGTCCATAACTTCTTGAGTTATGTTGCACACAAACAGACAGACAAACAAACAAACAAACAAACAAACGCCGGCAAAAACATAACCTCCTTGGTGGAGTTAATAACTGTAGCCTGATTTAGAGATGCTGCTAATCATCATCACAGGACCTCAGAACCATCAGCACTTCAGTTGCACTTACAGTGAGAACAACCATAGGCTCATATAGTCCAGTGGGATGCTGAAAGGTTTAATGCAGTGGCTAAAGCTACTTCTGATTGGAAATTTGTAGGAAAAGGCTCATCAGATGTGCTAATTTGTAGAACAGACAGGGCAGTGTTGAGAGAGGAACTAGATGTATATATAATAGTAACTATAATACTGACCATATGTGCCCAGAACAATAACTATTGAACCAAGCTACACAGCTCTCTGAGGGACTATTATATCTTTTGTTTTTGGAATTCAAGTTTTTATTTAACTTTTCAAAGGTTTGGGACATGGCAAACTAGTTTCTCCATAAAAGAACAGGTCATGTATAATTAACATTTAACTGTGGTGACAGACTCAACATAGGTTTTGTCTCATAAACATAAAAGATCAAAGATAAATTAAAAAAAAAAAAAATGACAGGCAACAAATACAAAAGAAGGCTGATACATAATATCAACTAATATGTATCTGTACACACACACACACACACACACACACACACACACACACCTGTACATGCAGTCAAACACTCATACATTCATACCTATCTACCTTTATGTAGGGCCAATTATTTCTAAACCTTCTCAGCAAAATGGAATGATCAACTAATTCAAAAGTTTTTGCCAGGTCAAAAAAAAAAACAGCTACACAGAATTCTTTGTTGTCGATACCAGAGATAATATCATTTACAACTTAAAGTGTGGTGGAGATGCAAATGTGCCCATATCTACTCAACCAGTACATCTGAGTCATGTATAGGCTGAAAAGAGAAGGGGGGGGGGGGGTCCTGAGGCAGGTGGATCGATGCAGGTTACAAATGCTAAGATGAGAGGAGAATTAGTGGAAGGAGATATGCATATGCACAACCAGCTTTGACAATATGTTTGTTGAAGGAATGGACCATTTTGGTTTTGTCTGTGACAACAATACCATCAGATGGAATTACAAAGGGCAGATGTGAGGGTGTGCTCTTGCTGTGAAGCATTTTGATAGTTTTCCACAGTTTTTTATGCATTTGTGCAATTGACAAGTAGCTGCTGTTTTAAGTAGCTAGTTTTAGTTCATCTTATAGAAAAGGACAGAACATTGGCGGTGCAAATGGAGAAAGAAAAAGCAGCTTTTGTTTTCAAGAATGGAATGCACTTGTATTTGCAATCAAAATGTGTATAAACATATATAATTAAATGTAAAATCTAATGTGTCACATGTAAACACATTAACACGGACATTAGAACAGACTGTGTTGGTGCAGAACAGCTGTTACCACCAAGGTCAAGGAAAATCTTCAGTATGACCTCAAATGTAAATTTGAGGCTCTTTGGGTATTCCATATTAATACCATGCAGGAGCCTAAACAAGTAAGCAAATGCAGGCGGTATGTTCTCTATGTCCTGCAGAACAACAGTCTCTTAAATGGACTGCTCTTATATAGTTCTATATCTACACTTTGGTTCTCAAAGCACTTCACAAAGCCTCACATTCACCCATTCACACACCAGTAGACGGCTACTATGCTAATGTTCCCTGCAAGGCACTGCCACACCAGACCTACTGGGAGCAATTTAGGGTTCAGTGTCTTGCTCAGGGACACTTCGACATGTGGACAGTGGGAGCCAGGATTTGAACCGCCAACCCTTCAGCCATTGGACAACCCACTGTACCATCTGAGCCACAGCTGCCCTCTTCCAGCTGTGTTGTAGCTGTGTTCCAGGTCCAGGTTGGTGCTGTTATGAAACCACAAATATTTTGACGTAATCTACTCTTTTTTTTTTTTTTTTTTTAGACGTAATCTACTCTTAAGTGGCAGAATCCCACCCAGTTCTTCTAATCTGCTCCTTCTGTTTCAGTGCGGAAACACTTTAGTGATTCAATGAACACATGTGTGAACATGATTTTTTTGAGGGAGACACAGACAATTAAATATTTAAGTTGAGTTAACAAAGTTACAAAAGTCTGTGAGAGGAAGTCATAAAACTTGATAAGATAAATTCATATTTAGTATATTTTTCTGGTCATCTTTGTCCTGTTTACTCAAGTACATTATTTGACAGAAAAAACGCAAACTCTGTTTTTTGAAGTTGGGTCTATAACAAACAGGAATAATGAGGGAGAATGTTTTGGACAAACTGATTTTTAAAAGAACCAGTTCAAACTGTTTTTGGAGCAGATTTAGTTGGTGTGGTTTAATTTCTTAATTAATTTCTTTCTCTTCAGAAGAATATGCAGACATATGGTTAACATTCAACAAAATAAGTAAGAAATTAATAAGGAACATACAGTAAATTACATAAATTACATTTCTAAAGTTTTATTTTATATTATTGGTCCCAGAAACATCCCACCAATTGACTGAGAGTCAACCATAAGCCAGCCAGTCCTTCCAATTTCTGTAACAGTCTGTGTATCTGCAGTGTGGATGCAATATAAATAAGTCAGGCTATATAAGACCATGGCCCACTTTTTAGTGGTTTAATGTCTAAATTTAAAGTGTGTCAGTCATTTGATAATTAGTACCCTTAATAGTAAGACCTAAGGTTGTGTGATCTTGTGATTATATGAGACAATGCATGTAGTCACAATCTCTTATTTCAGTAAATTGTTGCTATTGTGTCATTTCATTATGCAACATAAGGGCATCACCAGCCCTAGGGTGTGAGTTGTGAAATTCTGTTATTTTCAGGATGCATTGTGACTTCATGAAAATAATGATAATGAATGTGTTTCTTAACTACTGTCCATTTTCTGTTTTCTGTTTTTGTATGCATGCTATTTTAAAAATAGTTGTTTAAGAACTAAGATTTGATTTCTTATGAGTAAACAGAAATAGGAAAAAGTGGAAGTAGGTTTGGTGAAAAGATAGAGCTGGGTGTCATCCACATAACTATCCAATTGAATACTGTGTTTTCTGAAGATATGGCCAAGGGGGATTAGCTAGATGATAAAAAGAATGGGTCCCAAGACAGATCCTTGGAGAACACCACTGGGAACTGGGAGACATAGGACTTGAAATAAACAAGCTATACAAACTGACAATAGCCAGAAATGTATGAGCTAAACCAGTTAAGTGAGGAGTTGATAACACCAACTGAAGTTTAATGACTGAGGAGGATGCTATGAGAAATGGTATCAAAAGCAGCAGTCAGATCAAAGAGGATGAGTACCGTAAACACACTAGGGTCAGCAGCCATTAGTAGGTCATATGTGATTTTCCCTATAGCAGTTTCTGTACTGTGTAGTGGATGAAAGCCAGATCGAAATTTTTCATAAAATTATTATCACTTATTTGTGCACCTGTTGAGCATATATTTCATTTTCAAAGTCAAGTTGAAGCATTAAATGTGGACATTGACTTGACCCTTTTCAGGTCTTTCAGGGTCAGTGCATAATCATGGGGGGATAGAGGAGAAGCTAGTACAGATGAGGTAAGAAGATACTGATAGTGATAGGGCAGCAAGAGGGATATAGGTGCAGGGCAACCCTCATTTGCAAAAGGGGTGGCCGATTCTAATATAATTTTTTGTGACAGATGAACATGCAAACATGTACAATTATTCTGCAGACAAACATAAAATCCAGCAAATACAATATGAAAGTGCAACACTTGTGTTTTTTAATCTATATGCAGCATTAAAACAACAATGTGTGCAAAATATTCATTGTCTTTCAGCCTTCCTGTTAAACAGATGTGCTGTACATCCATAAAATCTGTTTCTGCTACTTATGCAGAAAAAAGCTGAGCAACAATGACACTCACCCCTCTGAACTCCACAGATATTGGAGAGTTAGGGATTCTTATGTTTGAATGAAAACAGTTGACTAATATTTTAATGCCATAGATATACATTTTTAAATGACTTATTCATACCATCTTTAGTGTAGAGCAAAATTTCCACCTTCCTCTCCTCAGCTCCCAGCAGAGCTTTAGCCATCTGGGCCATTGCTGGCTTTCTCGTGTGAGGTCCATACATGAAGCTGCAGGTGCATGGCTGTTGCATTACCTCAGCGCGGCTGTATCCACACATCGCACAGAAAGCATCATTACAGAAAATGATGGCACAGTTCTCCACCTGAGCATTTGCAATGATGAACTTTCGATCTGCAAACATTAGAAAAAGAAAAGAAGGGATGAAAGAAATAATGGTTATAAATGAGTGACACAAGTAAACTTCATTTAACCCCAAGGGGAAATTCATTATAACAAGAGGATGAATGACTGAGCAAACCATTGTTATACTCATGTACTGAAAGAATGTTACCAACCCCATAAGTGCCTGACATCCAAACTACACCCCGAGGCTCCAGCCTCAACATTTAGCCCAAACAGATAAAGATGTTTCTTTTCCACGACTGAATGAACAAAGAGGCAGCACACACACCAAGCAGTTCAGCCATTATCAATCCATGTTCTGATCTTTCTTAAGCACATATGGATGATCAGTTATGGGCTGTTGACTACAGCTATGAACAGACTTTAATGTGTTACCATGTTTGTGAACAAATGGAAAGAGAAGGAAGTGACAATGTGGACCAATTAGGGATGTAACGATATGAAAATTTCATATCATGGTTATTGTGTCCAAAATTATCACGGTTATAATTATTCACACAGTACTGTTGAAATGAGCTCAAAATGTTCAAAAAGTTCTTATACACACTGAAATAATTTAATCACAATATTATGTTTAAAAAAAACAAAAAAAAAACACCCACAATGTACTTTCAGTTGGTGGAAACATTCCAATATTAACATGTAAACATCAAACATTAATGACCAAAAGAATGAGGTCATGGGTACAAGTGGCTGAAATGAGTTTCCTCTGCAGGGTGGCCGGCTCAGCCGTAGAGAGGGGGTGAGGAGTTCAGACATCTGGGAGCCTCTAGTTTGGGCATCTAGTGAGGATGCCTCCCTGTGGGGGTGTATTGAGCATGTCTGTCTGGGAGGAGACTTCGGGGCCAACCCAGGATACGCTGGAGGGATTGGAAGTGGCTGTGGACAGGGCTGTTCCTGGGCCCGGAGAGTCAGAAGAAGACATCAAACATACAAATGTACCTTAAAGATGGCACCTTATGGTCATAAGAGGTGATTGCACTTGACAAATGACAGCACAGTATGAATGCTGCGGTGGATCATCACTGCACGATAGTTCCCACGGTTGATTCCTAATTTCTAAACATAGTCTCAAGGTCACAAGGGTTTTTAATTTGAAACAACTGATACAAAAAGTGGAGAAATGTTGTGAAGCAAAGGTTTGGTGGATTTAATCTTTATCATCGGCCTATATAAAGCAGGGGTGTCAAACACACAGCCCACCAAAGGGTCCAACCCAAGGGTCCAATCTGTGAAATTATACTGAAGTTCAGTGGCCACATTCAGACCAGTATGATCTGTGCTGGACCAGGAAATATTATCATAATAACCAATAAATAATGACAACTCCAAATGTTCTCATTGTATTGTTTCACAAAAATGTGAATAACATGAAGAAATATGAATATGAAATGTCTTAAGAGAAGTGCAATTTTAATAATATTCTTCCTGTTACTAAATGTTTTGTGCATTTGTTGATCCGCTGTGATCTCCTCTTTCCTTGCTCCTGCTCCTCTGGCTGTTTTTTGTTGTTTTTCATTTTGCACCATTTTAGAGGGGTGACATTGGCCTCTAAAAACACCCATGCATGTTGCATTGTTCATCCAACATTCAGTAAATATGTCAATTTAATCATTAATTAATTGCAAACAATTACAATTCCACAAAAAAAAAAAAAATAAATTCTGGAATTTGAGGCCCTCCTTGCTGTGGCCCCAGGTGAACAGTACTCCACCCCCACTCAGACGCCCTGGGCTGGATCCCTTCCTCTGGGTACTGGATCACAGACTACCAAAATAATAGGCCAGAATTATGTCCCTGGGACAGTGATGAACAAGACTGGGACTTCACAGTGGACTATCTCAGCTCCCTTCACACTGTACACACCAGACTTCAAATACAACTATGTGTCCAATCCCATTGAAAAACAGTTGTGACACCATTATTGATGAGTGTATAGTGAAAGGACAGGAAGGAGATCTGACACAAGTCCTCTTATAATTAGAATTTGAAATGGTAATACTAGCTATTGGGAATTTTACCATGGTTGATTATACCAGTATTCGTTACATTCCTACTTCAGACAGTTAAATCTTGACGATAAGTCTATAATATAAACAGCTATACTTTATCATAGCAGCATCTGGATGAGCCACCTTAGTCTGTAAACCATGGAAAAAACAAAGCAGGCTCAGGATGAAAACAGCTGATGTACTTGCTCTAATTCACTGAATCCCCAAATCATGTCATTTTTGTGAAGCAAGTTCATAAAACACATAATGTGAACAGATGGCCACTTTTAACATGCTGCTAAGTGCATTTTTGTTTCTCTTCATCACATCTCAACACAGAAGTAACATCAGCCTGATATTAACCTACAATTCAATGGGAAAATGCAACACAGTAAAGTAATCATACAACTTGACTGTCTGGTCTAAGGCAGAAAAATCAATAATGACTTAGTATAATGTTATGTGTGTGACTCACAAAAATGTATTTACTGCAACAATACATCTTAGAATTGGAGCGTTCTGTCAGGACCCTGTATTTCCACTATGCCTGCACTCTGTCTCTTATCTCAGGAGGCTGTGGCAGAAAATACCACACCTGTACCCCATCACCAAACCCCAGTGAGCCAGTTTACATGCACACTAATACTCTGATAATTGTCCTATTTGTGGAATTATCGGATTATTCAAGTGATCATGTAAACAGTATAATCTGATATGCTTTATCAGATAACAGCAGTAATCTGATTATGAGAAATCAGATTAAAATACCATTTCTACTCAGTACTCCAACGTATTCCTGCACGTGTTTCATCCTTTTACATCTGCACATGGAAAAATAGAAGTTTTATGAGTTACATGAGCGGAAGACAATAACAAGAAGTTTGAGTCTGCAATCACTATATATGTATAAACTCAGAAACAAATCCAATAACATATCGGCACATCTAAACCCAGCTTTTTGATCACATTTCTGAAGTGCATCTGATTGTTACAATTATCTGATTCCTGCCAGTTATCAGATTTTTATGGTCATCTAAAGGTGTTCCCCGTCATCCCCACCAGAAAGTTGCCTACATTTCCCATGGTGCAGTGCTTCTGGTGTATTTCCCTTGTCTTTCCTAGTGAAAGAGACTTTTTGACCATGCTTTGTGAACCTCCAACACATCCTCCCTGCTCCTCTGTCCTCCTGTGCTGCTGCTGCCTCCCCTGGATTCCTGCACCTCATCAGAACCACATTCTTCGTCGGTGTTCTGCTGAGCTTCTTCCTCCTCTGCTGCGAGTAGTCTGGTCTGAGCTCCAATGCCTCCGACCCAACTCCACTAATTCTCACTAATTAATAAAAATAGGACTAAAGGCCCTGTGGCTCAACGTCATGGTCTATCAAGAATCAATAACAACTTGAGTTTGCGAAGCTGCAGGTTCTGCTGCTATATTAGAGTCCTGTGGTCTTGATGTAGTAGATCAATCTCCCAATAGAAGGGGGTGGTACTTTCATTGGAGGAGAACTCAGTTAATTCAATCAAAGTCCATATATGATTTCCTGTCAGTGCACAACAGTAATTATGCAGATATTTCTAACCATTTCCATGTTATAAACCTTCAAAATATGAAACAGAAACAGCACCTTTTTAATATTTCAAAAATGTGGGGGTGGGATTTAATACGTTTTCTTCTTCCCACATCTTTTCAAGTAATACTTTATTTATTTTGTTATTACTAGTGTACATGTCAATTGCTATGTTGTCTTGATCACCTATATTTACCTCCGCTAAGGAGGTAGTGTTTACGCCAGGGTTTGTTTGTTAGTTTGTTATTTAGCAAGATAACGGTGCTGAGTTACAGCAATTGAAAATGTGGCTGCCATGGCCTTTTTCACACACAAAAAAAAGTTTAAGAAATATATATATTTTAAATTTGCAATATCTCTAAAACTGTTGGTCGAATAAAGTTAAAATTAGAAATTTCAGCTTTTCTGGATATGAATTATCCATACACCAAATTTCATCAAAATTGGGTAAAATAAGATGGACTAACCCAAATATTACAATAGGAAAATATTTCTTTGGCATGAAAATAAAAATAACATTTCATTAAAAAATACATTTAATGTCAAAGCTTGTCCTCTTGTCTAACACTCATTCATGGATTGAGAACCAGTGTAGTTACTGTATTTTACAAAGAGTTGTACTATGGGATGCTTGTGGTAAAAAAAAAAAAAAAAAATGTTGTTAGTGTAGAGATTGTGTCTGCTCTAAACATATTCTGTTAATTTGCTTCAACCTTTTGGTGTAAAATGTTGCTTTGCCACGGCTAAAAAAGCATAGACTGAAAAAAATGCAAACTTCAGACAGAAACAATCACAGTAACTCTGCTGCCCCCTTCCAGTCTCATATACCCAAAACACCTTTTCAAGGCATAATAATAATAATAATAATAATAATAATAATAATAATAATAATCCATTGTGAATTATGCTTCTGTCATTATTTTATTTAACAAATAATATGCACTGTCATCCACTTTTTGTTGTTGCTGACAATTTATGCCACATATGGCACAAAGATTTTATAAATATAATTGTGGGCCAAAGTTTTGGTAACACAAATGTGATTAAACTGCCAAAAAAAAAAAAAAAAAAATACTTTAAGACTTCTAAATATAAGTTTTATAATTGTTGTAATGTAACAGAAACACCTGGAAAATCTGCATAAGTGTTTGTATTAACAAAATGTGAGTCACTGGTGAAATCTTATCCATTACTGTATGCTTCCTCTTGGGTTCATATAGACAGGAATTTCATGGTGACCAATTAAATCACCTTGAAATCATACACTGATAAAAGTTTTGGCCACCATATACAGTATACTGTAATCTGAAATGGCTCAATAATTTGCTATGTATTTATTCTTTCTGATATCTTTCTATTTTTGTGTTCTGTGAAATATGAGTGGATGTACTGTACTGTACTCTTTCAGGATGTGTTCATCCTTTGTCATTATCAAAGCCATTTATTCAATATCATATCAGATTTCCTCACCACAGTCTGTAGGCTATGCTATAACTCAGAAAAGTTGAGAAACAAATGACAAAGGAAACACCATGTCTGTTTTATGAACATTACACCAGGGTGTTGTAGCTGTTGTTAAAGACTGATTCAAATTGTTTGTGTATAATAAGGTACCAAAAAAAAAACCGTTTTGAAAAATTATTTTAGTGTGTAGGACCAAAAGAAAGACATAAGAGCTCACATTAATATCATTAATAATACTTTTACTATCACTAACACCATACTGACACAGATAGAGGACAGTGGTGCACGGCAGAAGTCGGTGTTTTCTGTACTCACTCTGTCCTTCAAACTTGCGGATGATGGTGTCCACGAAAGTGTTCTGTGGAGCCACATGTCCCCGTCTCACCGGCATGTCGGACCGCCGGTGACCGTCCTCCTGGACTCAGACTGGGGGTTCAACCTGGAAAACGCACCGCGGGACAAAAAAGTACTTTGGGCTATCTTATGGATAAACCTTGGAGTGACACTTGCATCTGATTGCTTTGAACTTCTAGCCTGGTGTGACACTTGGTCCTCCTCCTCCTTCGCCCCTCCTCCTCCTCCTCCTCCTCCTCTCACGCGCTCTCGTCTCTGTCGCGCGCTCCATCCTGGCGGCACAGACACGTCCCACAGTCTCGCGCTCTGTCTCCTATTGGTCAAGTAAAAGTAGTACTACATCAAGAATCTTACTTAAGTTAAAGTACTAAGTAATTCCCTTAAAATGTACTTTAAAAGTCCAAGCCTGTGGACTGTGTCATTATGATACAGAATTTTATTATATTGAAATGAAACTATATTATGTGGATTGAACAGATTGGTGTCAGTATTGTGTGTGTGATTTTTCATGTAAGATTTAGATGAAAAGTAAAAAA
>JAPSES010074629.1:0-10301 GCA_029822895.1 Maxillicosta whitleyi
AAAACCCCCCCCCCCCCCCCCCCCGCTTTTACAACTCGACTACTGGGTAGCAACAAAGCTTATTCAAAGAATGACTGGATAAATGAATGGAAAAAAGGATAAATCTCCATCAAACAAAACACTACACACAACGAAAAAGTAATTTCATCCAAATCTACGAGTGTGTAGTTTGGACTTGGTGCTGTGTTGGTTTGTCCTGCTGAAAAACAATAAAACAGAGGTAGAGGAAGAGATTGGCAACTGAAATAAGCAGGTCTATTATAAGGGATTACCTCTTATGAGTCACAGCGAGTACTCAACTCTGTGAACAATGCAATGGTAGCATTGGGTTTAATTGATTTTCCAGTAAAAGTGACTCCTTTCTCCTTCAGATTTGTCATTTTCATCATAATGTATTTACTTGTGTCGCGGTGTTTTCTACTCTGCTAATGTTTCATCTCTCTTTCTTTGTTCAGATTACAGTTTTCCTGGACCAAAGAGTTACACCCACACCCATGGCTTCAGTTCCAGATCTATGATACACACACCCACCCGGGTCATGGCTGTGAGTCCCGCTTTGCATTACACTATCAAAGACCTGTGGATCAGTCGGTCGGTCGTGATATTTACATGCCGTGTATTTAGCTTTGTCCGTCAGACTTTACTGTGGTCTCCGAACCAGAGAGCTGTGGCATTGATTGATGTTTTTTTTCTGTTGAGTTTACTTTTGCAGATATAGTACAAAGGTTTCCTGGTTTGGAGATGGTAAAACAAACCAAACAGCATATTTCAATTTGTCTGTAATAGACCAGGGAAGGCATTTATGGACAACAAGTATGACAAGATTATGTTTTACCTTCTATTATTTTACACATCCTGCTTTAAACACAGTTGTGAAACAATATTCAGATCCTTTACTTGAGTAAAAATACTCCATGTAAAGTAAAAGTTCTGTATTTAGAAGAGCAATTGTCTCAAAACATTAGCTGCCTGTTTCTGACAAATGTACAAAATGAACACATTTCAGAAGAAGAATCTTTGTTTGTCATGTAGAAATGTCACCAAAACGGAGACAAACAAGACAAAGAAGAGCAAAAATAAAAGTTGCATCATGAAGCGATGGTTACTACTTTTGTCTTGGGGTCAAAACGCGGTATTCTAAATCCGACGGGACATTTTGGAGACAGTTTGACAGAATAGTTGATGCTAAATGACCCACATTTTTTGCTTTAGTTGGACCATGAGGGATTATCCAAAACAAGGAGCTTCTTTATATGGAAATAAATGTTGGAATGTTTACCCTTTCCTGATCATAACTTTTATTTGCATGAATCTCCTGCTATGGGGTAATCCAGGGGTGTGTGAGCAAAGGGGGGGGGGGGGGTACCATTATCATATATACAGGTGCATTAGCGACTACTGTTGTATGTCATAACATTATAAATCAATCAGCACATACTCCCCACCCACCTTCCCTGGTCACAGTTTGGGTAGAGGTCTGTGAGCAGGGGGGCACTCCAGCACCCCCCCCCCCCAGTTGTAAATGTCTTTTCAAGGGAGCAGACACTCAATGACATGGTGCTGACTTTCACATTCTCACAGCTTTTATCTACAGACCTGTATAACCCATAACATCAATCATGTTCTTGTAGAATTGTGTATTAAATTTTTTTAAGCGTGGGGGTGTGGCGGTAGGCTCATGATGCCATTAGCATGGCTGGGTTCAAAAAAGCTTGAGAAACCCTGGGCTAATCCATTGGTCTGATTCACGATGCTTGATGGAATTTGCAGTTCTATCAAATCTCTAAGCTAAGTCTTAGTCTTATCTCGCCTCTGACCTCTGAATTATGCCCCTTTTGTCCAAATATGGTCATTTCAGGCTCTAAAATCCAACATTGTGCACAAACGCAAACTCGTACCAGAAACCAGATTGGAAACCAATAGGCGACATCACTCAACAGCGATCAATTGCGTCCCAAGAATAAAAGTTAATGCTACTTTGGATTATTTATCTGGTCTGAACGGGGCTTACCACTGAAATTTAAATGACGAACCAAAAGTTGTGATAAGCTCAAAGTATTCTTTAATTATTACGATTCAAAACATCGCATTAGGAGAATCTTTTGGTTGTGTATTAGTGACTATTAACAGTAGTTACACATACACTTAAAATAACAAAGCCAGCGTTGGGTATGAATAATGTTTCCTCCTCGTAACCTCCAAGTTTGGCTCATTGTCGGTGAAAAGGAAAATGGAAGCTGATCAGAACAATGCAAAGAAAGAAGGAAAAACATAAACAGGACGCTTTTGTGTTTCTTTCATCTGGCTAATGCAACAATGCAAAGGCTACAGAGCGCTTCCTGCAGCTTTTAGTGGCAAGAGGAAGTGTTGGCGCGAATGTCAAGCTCTTAGTCTACTTTTTCCAGTCATGGACTTCAACATACGTCAACAATAGTGACTTTACAAAGTGTTTTTACATGCAGTGGAAACAGCTCGTGTAGACTAAATAAATTGCTTATACTGATTAAATTGTCTGATTGATTAAACTCATGCTTTGTACATTTAATCTCCTGAAACATCACATTTAAGAAAGAAAGAAGGAAAGAAAAATGTGAAACATCTCGCAATTTATTGATCTGGGAGTATCTGAGGGGTGCATTGCAGCCACTGATATTATTAAAATATTCATGTTACAAAAAAAATATGTTGGTTGTCCTAAAAAAAAAATATGTATTGTTATGACAGGATAATTACACATTTCATATTTTCATTAGTAAAATATGGTCATAGGGATCAGTCTTGTTGGATGTGAGACTTGAAGTCATTTTTTAATTTGCACAAAAAAAGTGATGTTTCTTTGAATAAAAGTTGAACTAATACTTAAAATGCAATATTATAATACATTAAATAACCACTGTTACAATTTTATTGGTGTTGGGGGAGGAAGGATGAGGTGAGGGAAGATCAGATTAATGTACAATCCCACCAGTAATGGACTGCATAGTATATCGCAAAAATATTGTTATTGCGATAATGGAGTGTCAAATATTCATAATTATGTTGTTTTATTTTTATTAACTTCCTGTTTTCCACACCATGGGGTACCACAGTGGTTTTCTCATCACTCTAGCATAATAGTTTTTCTAGTAAAAAAAAAAACAACAAAATTCAACTGCTGCTCTTGAATGTAAGTTTCCATGTTATTAATGTTAAAAATATGTGAATATTTTCAGCATAACTTTGGCCAAAGCCTGAACAATTATATTTAAAGATTCTATTGTTATTTGCGGTATTTACTAAAAAAAGACATGGTGATACTCTGGTGCTTTTATTATGAAATACATCCATGTCATTTACACATTATTATATGTGAATAAAATGACTAAATATTTGACTGTGTTTGAAGGTCGATGGTTGAAGCTTCACCTGGTTTTTGGACAGAATTATGTAACTGATTGTATTTTGTCTTAAATACTAAATAATTGAGTCAGCGTACAAACAGTTAGGTCATTTTAATTATTGTTATTAAGGAAGACTTTTCTTGGATGAATTTAGTATTTCTTTAGGTGAACGTGAAAAAAAAAAAAATCTTATCATATGAAGTTATTGTAATGCTATACATCCATATCATATATCGCAACTTTTGCCAATATCGTTCAGCCCTAGTAAGTAAACAGGGTTCACATTACTAGGAATTTGATTTAGTTGTTTGATGCATACATAGAACATGTTGTAGGTAAGAAGCATGAAGTAGAAAATAAAATAAAATAAACAAGTAAGATGGAGAAGCCTGACCACTAGATGACACTAAATATTACACATTGAATGTTTAAGATGTTTGTGTTTTCTAATCATACTCCCTCCTACAGATGCCCACCGCGCCTCTCCACTCCTCTGGGTTCTCATCTCGCTCTGCTGTTGAAACCAACTCCAAGGTGAACCACGTCGGCTCCAGTGTCGTCCACAGCAACTACCAGGCCACCCAGTCGCACAGCAGGAGCACGCGGTCCAAGTCATTTTGCCAGTCCGACCAGGAGGGCTTTCCGCTCACTGTGTTCGTTCCTCCAGAGAATGTCCACCATTCGATGCCTGTGCCAGCTCCGGGCACCTTAAGGCGCAGCCTCAGCGGGACCCTGGCTCAGGGCCGGGGGCATTGGCAGGACGAGGACCTGCCGAGTCAGTACACGTACAAAGGTCCATCTCACCGCACCATCAGCCGAATCACCAACCGCCAGCAGCATTACCAGCAGAGCTATGGCCAGGACGGCTGGGTGGGCACGGGCAGGGGCATTCCGATGGCCGGGGACGGGTGGGGGTCGCAGTGGCAGCAGCATGTGTCCAGGGGGAGCCAGGGGTACGGGACCGGGCAGTATCAAGGCCACCTGCACCGGGCGGCTTCAGTCCGCAGTGTGAGGAGCGTCGGCAAAGGAGCGGACGTGTTAGATGGAGCATCGATACACAGCAACGACCCCCTGGGAGGGTGAGATACCAGCCCCTCCCAACAATAAAACTGTCTTTATTGGACGAGTTATGTGTAAAACAAAACACAGCAGCACTGAGGAGAGTTATGACGTATGGAACTTCTATATGACCACACTGTTGGTGTGTGTGTGTGTGTGTGTGTGTGTGTGTGTGTCTGTGCGCGCGCAGGATGCAGGGTCTGGACATGGCTACAGCTGTGAGGTATCTCTCCGAATCAGACACTGCCTTGCAAGTTTTAGGAGCAGCATATGTACAGCATCAATGTTACCATAGCAACGAGGCCAAAAACCAGGTAATGCATAGCTGGGTGTCGAATTTCTTAATAAGTTACATTGTCAATACTTGTATATGTACAATCATGTGCTATGTGCTGGAAATATGACCTCCTCTTCCTCCTCCTCAGGTTCGTGTTATGCACGGCATTCCAGCTCTGGTTCAGCTTTTCTCTAGCGACAACCAGGAAGTTCAACGTTTCGCCACCGGTGCCACACGGAACCTCATCTACGAGAACATTGACAACAAGGTGGCGCTGATAGACGCCGGTGGAGTGGCCCGTCTGGTCGGCATCCTGGGAGAACCAGACGAGGAGCTTCGAAAGAACATCACAGGTAGAAATGAGCTTCTGTTTGGATAAAAAAAAAACCCAGAGTGTTTAACAGACAAAGTTAACACCAGACTGTGGCTTGGGCTGCAGGTGTCCTGTGGAATCTGTCGTCCAGAGATAACCTGAAAGAGAAGCTGTCCAAGGAAGCTTTATCAGAGCTGACGGAGAAGGTCATGATTCCTCTGTGCAGTAGTGTCCCACTCAGCCCGTCAGAGAGAGACATCTTCAACAACACCACGGGCTGCCTCAGGTAACAGTTCAACACATGGGTCCCAGCTTTGACACGTCCAGTGGACAGTATGTGTTAAAATGTGTGTTTCTAATATTGAACACAGCTGTCGTGCACTCACAAGAATTACATTTTTATTATGTTTCACCAATAAACACCTTGAACTTACTTTGTGGCAACTTCCAAATGATTTTTTCCTCTACATCTACACCTTTCCAAAATGATTTATCACCATTTATTATAATATTATCATCTGCATTTTGCATTTCTCAGTTAAAACTAGGTTTTTTTTCCCTACATTTGATTTGCTGATCAAGTCAACGTTCAAGTGACTGTTTTCCAACAAAGTTACGCATAACATAAAAAGCATCTCCAACCTCTGTCATATGGTAAAGTATATGGGTTTTAATAGTGAATCAGGCTTTTTCATATTCACTACGAAGCCTCTCCTTTGCTTGTTGTAACATCTGTCAACATCTGTTTTTTGTTTTTAATTCACATGACTCTCATTGCAGAAGAAGTCTTTCCATTGCAGTTTTGCGTCATATACCAATAACACCTCTTCCCAGAGCAAGAACTTTTAATCAAAAAACAAGAGTTTCGGTGAAATTGTCATTTTTCCATGAGGTCCATTTTTTTTTTTTTTTATGTACAAGTTATATTCACACAATTTGAGGGTCAATGGAAAAGCAACTACTTTATAGAATGTTTTAGTATTTGTACAAACTAGCTTTAACATAATCTGAAACCCACATGAAAGCATTCACTGTAATATACTGTGACATTATACTTTTACCAGCAGATTATTCTCAGTTTAAACAAACAGATGAACAACAATATGGATGACATTAACTGTCAGAGAAACACCGCATTGACATCAGACTCTGCACTCCTTAGGCTGTCTTTAATAATGCACCTTTCATGCATGTGAAGCATGAAACCAGGAGTGTTACCGCATCATTGTTACCTCATCATGAACTTTGTGATTTTCTCGCAGCGATGTGTTTTGAGCAGGATTTACTCTGACATTGCACCTTTTTCGAGCAGGTTTCAGCCATATATATAAACTTCCAAAGAGTCTCAAAGTGGAATATATAAGTATAGTTGTCTATGCAAAAATCCATTTAGGTCAGGGGTGTCGAACATACGGCCCATGAGTTAAAACCAGCCCGCCAAAGGCTCTGTTCCAGCCCATGGGAGGCATTAGGGAAACCAAAAATGACACTGATGTATTAACAATCAAGGATGTCGAAGTCATTATAGTTCAGGAGCCACAGTAGTAGGTCAGACTAGTAAAATACTATTATTATAACCTACAAATGCAGACAACTTCAAAATTTTGTCTTTGTTTTTTATAGTAAAACGTTTACATTTACAAACTACATAGTGCATAAGTGCAGTTTTAACTATATTATGCCTATTATTAAATGTTATGTGTATTTGTTCATCCTCTGTGATCTGTAAATTATATTCGTGTGTGTCAATTATAACATGAGATATAAAACTGCAAAGTACCATCACGGCCCGTTATGCTATAATTTTGGGCCACTACGCTAATTTTCTCCCGCTACATTACATTTTCAATACAGTGTAACAGCATTTTGACTGTATTTATTTGAAAACGACACCATGGTCGGTCCTGTAGATTAAGACGAGAAAACACGCAACAAGCAACTCTGAGCAGACGACACGGAAGTAACACCCCCCGCCGTCAATGAAAAATCCTAGCTAGAACCCTGATACTAAAATTGCTCCGATACTTCTTCATGGTGCTTCATTTCATTCACATTTTCAGAGTTTTTAGATGTAATAATTTCCATTATGTGATTTTTTTTTTTTTTTTTATTCAGATTTAGATGAAATGTTACTGACTTTTCTTCTGCATCAGCCTACTTTGTCTTTCACTGCCTCTAGACGTCGTGTGTTAATACACGTGTTGATGTGTCCACGCAGGAACCTGAGCTCCGTGAACGAGAGAACGAGGCAGAAGATGAGAGACATGCGAGGCCTGGTGGATTCTCTGGTGTCGTACATACAACAGGAGGAGAGAGCAGACGACAAGGTAACCCTGGTCTGAACTATAACAGTGCGTGTGACATTTCCACGGAAATAACTGTTGTGAAGGCCAGTCGTCAATGTTGACTTCTGATACAAAAAAAACACACTTGCAGGAGTCTGACCAACCCTCAGTAGATGTAAGGAGATTAAAAAAAAATGTAGCACAATGCTGACTATTCAGCAGCAGAACAGACACTGCTGCAAAAAAATGTTTTGCTCCAAAGCCATAAATGACACATCGATGATAAAATCTTCTCCTCGTGAAGCCAGATCACATTCTTCTTTACTCATTGCGGTCTGGCACGTGTGAGCAGGGGGGGGTTGATTTAGGTTAGAACGCTGTCAACATGCAACACGCCAAAAATACTTTGCACACATGTGGATAAACCTTTAACCAGATGCAGATGATTGACAGAGCGTGGTGTCTTCTGGTGAACTGTCGACTGGAGCTGATTGGATAAATGTAAACAGAATGATCTCAAAGTTCATTATAGATGGATGGATGGATAGATAAATAGATGGATAGATAAATGGATGGATAGATAGATAGATAGATAGATAGATAGATAACCCCATATACTATAGATAGAATTTAAAAGTAACAATACAAGAGCAAACACACTCTACATAATGAACTAAAAGAATAAAAACAACTGTAGAAAACAGGACAAACAAGATCAAACAGTTTAACTGTAATGAACAAAGTAACATTAGTGATTTTACAGCAAGATTGAGGTGGATACGTATCGATTAAGTGCGTAGTGGAAACATGTTTTTTGACCTATCTCCAATAATATAAATATCCTAATGTGTTTTTGATAGTGTTGATTAAATGTAGTTTAGAGCAAGTACTTTCTAGGTCAAGGGTTCCAAAAGTGGAGTACACTTACCCCCAGGGGTACTTTTTGTTTTTGTTGTTTTTTTTGTTTTTGTTTAAAAAAAAAAAAAAAAAAATACATTAAATAAATCCTCATGTACCAAATACAAAATAAAGAATAAGAATTTAGTCTGAAATATAAAACACAATAAAAATATTCATATAATAATTTTATTATCAATCAACTCATTTAAGCTTCGGTAACATTTTAAGAACATTTATATTTTATATTATTAAAATATGTTTATTTGATTTTGCCAAGTCATTGTTTTTTATTAATGAAATGATTATTTGATGATTTTCTCAGCAATGAAAGAAAGGGCACTTTTCAGTATATATTTTGCACACAACATTTACTTGCGTTAATGTGTTACTTTTTATATACTACAGTCAAATGTATGTTGTTTGTTTACAAAGTTTTGAAAATATAAATACTCAAAAACACTGAAGCGCGAGTTGGGGGTACTTGGCTAAAATCGTATATTTCGGGGGGGTAGTCCACTGTAAAAAGTTTGAGAACAGATAACAGACAACCTGACCATAAAACAGGGTATTATAAACCAGTAAAAATAATAAAATATACATAACTGTCCTCTGTCTTCATTCGTAGGGGGTGGAAAATTCCCTGTGTGTGTTGAGGAATCTCTCGTACCAGCTGTACACGGAGCTTCCTCTGTCGGTCCGACACCGGCTGGAAGGTCCGACAAGAGCCTCCGCCTCCAAAGAGATCGAACCGATCGGCTGCTTCACCCTGTACAACAAAAAAAACACAGAGGTAAAACACACCACATGTACACTGGTTTTAAAGCTGCAGTAACTAACAATTCAACACGTGTCAAATATCTGGACCAATATCTACAGTTGTGGAAAAAATTATTAGACCACCCTTCGTTTTCTTCAACTTCTTGTTCATTTTAATGCCCGGTCCAACTAAATGTACATTGGTTTGGACAAATATAATAATAACAACAACAAAAATAGCTCATAATAGTTTAATTTCAGAGCTGATATCTGTTCATTTTTCATGAAAACCAAAATCACATTAGTTCTTACGTCAATATCTATGTCATTGTACTGACAAAAACAGTGCTTTTATTCATTCCATGTTTTCTTTTCTGTCTGTTTTAGTCACATGACACACACAGGCATTAGGACTTGATTGCATAACCATTGTTTTTCATGACTTTAGATGGTCTAATCATTTTTTCCGTGACTGTAGTGTAACCCAGACACTGAATTTGGTGCACGTTGGCTCATAATTATGCACAAAAACTACCATTGATACACAATGGTGTAAAGTTTTAAAGTAACTATTTGATAGCACACCAACTTTATAATACCATGAAAGTCTGTTACTGTTTCTCTATTATCCCACAATCGAAAAACAAAACCACACAAGCTACTTTAACTTGTTAAATCTATTGGTTTTTAGTCAGAATCATTTCAGTGTCCTGTTGTTGATATTTTGCCCGTTTTAAGTCCTTATGGTTCAGATTGTGTTCTGTTTTCCGACAGTTGGTTTTATTGAGCTCTAGCTGACGTTGTTCTTCTTACGTGGATATATAGCATGTGGATATTGCTCCGAGTGTTGTGTAGTGTTACCATGGCAACACAGATGTTACTGGGTGTAAGAAGCTGCATAAACGTAGATGAAAAAATCATTTCACACAGACTTTCAGGCTTAAACAATATGAAAAAACAGGCATCAATCATCAAAAAACACCAAGTTAACGCACTTAACACACAATGCACAACAAAATAATGGATGAGCTGAACTGTGGTTTGTGCTAAATGCTCTAACTGTTTGTTGACTTCCAAAAATTAAAGCAACTACATCACAGCATCAGTTTTGTTAGTTTTATTCCAGAAACTGTTGCACTCTAGACCACGGGGGTCAAACATGCGGCCCAGGGGCCAAATCCAGTCCGCCAAAGGGTCCAGTCCGGCCCTTGTGATGACTTTATGAAATGCTAAAATTAAACTTAAGATATTAATAATCATTTTAGTTCAGTTCCATAGACAGAACAATTCAATTAAAGTGGGTCAAATGTGTAAAATACTACCATAATATC
>JAPSES010074630.1:0-10299 GCA_029822895.1 Maxillicosta whitleyi
AATCCAGAGGCACTGCCCCTGATGTCCACACGATGTTGCAGAGTCGTGTCAGCCAAGACAGCCCTACAACATCCAGAGCCTTGAGGAACTCTGGGCAGACCTCATCCACCCCCGGGGCCTTACCACCGAAGAGCTTTTTAACTACCTCGGCTACCTCAGCCCCAGACATAAAAGGGCCCCCCACAGAGTCCCCCGACTGTTGGATAACTGTGGGACACACTTGACCTCTTTAACACCAAATGAAAAATTGAGCCCTATGTGTTGGCGCTGTTCTTTTTTATCCTTGAGCAAATTGGGATAGAATACTGGCCTACCTCATTCCTAGTATTCCTAGTAAATTCTGTGTATTAAGAGTGCAGAAAATGTGCATACAGAGCGTTCCAAGATTTTAGTTTGTTTAGAACAAAGCAAGAACAGAGTCATATATTAGCCATAATTCCTATTTCCTTGATGATTTTTATATTTAATACCCCAGAGAAATGTAAGTATAGAGTTTCATAAACTTATTGAATGTGATTGATCTATATCTTTGTAGTTTTGGTGGAGAGGAAGTACTTAGATGTATATTATGACTTTTACTTTTGAAGTAAGCCAATACAGGATTATTGCATATGGTTCCTCTCCTTATCACTGAGGATGTTTAAGTTCCAAAAGTTAAAATTTGCCTTGAAATCATTTGATCATATGTCTGTCTGATTTATGTCTGTTAGTGACCAGGTCAACTTGAAGTATAATCAAACTATGTCAAACATGAATCTAGATTGCGTGTATCCTTTTGTCTTTTGCAGGGAGAACTGTAGCTTCCATTGTGATAATGACCACTGTCACCAAAAACACTATACAGGAACCCCAGCTAGAGCCAGTCTGTAAAACACACACACAGACCTAGTGTTCATAAGACTGAGACAGTTCTGAAATTTTCATTGATTTATGGTTTATGACTGACAATACTGTATTTGTTGGAGTACATCAACTTGAGACGCTGCGTATGGAAGTATACTGAAAGGACACTGAATGGAACTCGGAAGGAATGCACATGTGAGCTTCTATGGGGTATTGCATGAAAATAAATAAGAAAACCCCTCCATTTTTTTAATCACATTCTTCCCTTTACAGAAATACCTTACTTTTTAAAATTGGACCAGTGGTTGCTAAGTTACATCACTTTGAAATTTGGCTGCCACAGCCTTTTTTTTGCAAAAATGTAATTGTGAAAATCGGGAAAACCATTGATCCAATAAAGTTAAAATTTTAAATTTTGGCTTGTCTGGCTATGAATTACCTATACACCAAATTTCTTCCCCAATTTTTTTTCCCAATTTTGTTTTTAGTAGGATTTTCCATTGTTCACATGTTTATTCACATAACAATTCACCATTCTCATCCATTTATCTGAAAATTACACGTGCGATACTGTTTCTCCACAGACAATACAGATAAGGATGATTGGGCCTCCCTCAGGAATACAAGATGTAATTCATACAGTACAAATTAAGAACTAAACTCCCTACAACAGGAATGCTGGGGCGTGCATTTGTGAACCCATACACTAAATGTCATTAAAAATGGAGGAGGGGGGGTGTAACTGAGATGGACTGACCCAGTTATTAAATGACTTAGGAGCTCATCCATTCTTTTCAACATTTTCAAGAGCATACAAAACATACACCCGGGGGGAGGGGGTTAATGAGGGGTGTACGCTTTCAAAATGTCAAATAAATGTCAATACCCAAGACAAAAATAAGGTCTCAGAAAAAGTTGTGTCGAAGGTAGAATCAAACCTATGATGTATGGATCTGTAGCAGAGTACGAATCCACTACGCCACCACAGCTTGTTAGTAAACAGTAGATTATGGCCCAATTGGAAACCAGTCCCTATTCACTTCCACTTCACTGTAGTGTCACTCCAAATGGAGTTCTGTCCACAGCTTTGGAGGGCACTCCTGATTAAGGGGGAGGGCTTAAAAGTGACACCGAACGAGTGGGACACCCTCACTACCTTACCAGAAACAGGAAGGAACTGTTGCCATGGAGACGGACAGACGTGTTGTCTGTGCCACAGCTGTCATGTGTTCAACAGGTTAAGCAGTGTTCTAGTTAGTACAAAGTGGCATAGCGGCCCATGACGCTAAAATTTTGACCCGATATGCTAAATTTCTCCCGATACACTTATATTTAGTCCAGGGTAGCAGCTTTTGACTGCAATTGTTTGCCCAGATCAAATGTGAAAAATGTTATTTCACACACGTGCAGGCTGGACTCTTAAGCAAATTGGCCCCAAAAGGCAGAGCCAGAATTATGTGGGCGGAGCTAACTGAAATTTATAAACTTTATACATACATACAAAAGTTCACCTTCTGGTACCCTTAAAATTGCCTTTTTTTGCTGAAATTTTAAAAAGCTCCACACCAGGTCTGACAAGACACTTCCCCTCAGAAATAATTGGTTTGGGACTCCCTTAATATGGTGGGGGTCCACATGAACGCTGAAACGGACGGATGGTTAGGGGATAGGGTTAGTGGATAGGGATAGGGGCTGGCTTGGGATTGGGCCAATATTGTCAAAATTTTATGTACTCTTGTGGGGGGTGGGGGTTCTGAAAGAGTATGTTTTGTATGCTGTTTAAAATGTTGAAAAAAATGGATGACCCCTTAGTTTTGTTTTCATTTTGTTCCTAATAATAAATTGACTTCTTGACCTGTTCTCCCAGGCCCTCCTCCAGCTGCCGTACCTGGACAGTCTGTATGGGTACAGTCTGAAGCTGCTGCGTTATGCTGACACCACAAAACTGGCCAGTTTAGTCCGAGCTGACTGGACCTTCTACTCGTCGCACCCAGCTCTCTTCTTGTCCACATATCTGGCCCACGGCCTGCTGGTTGACTACTTTGAGAAGAAACGCCGCTGTGGGGCCAGGAGTCAAGAAGACACCACAACGAACCTGGAGTGGCTGGCCAGTCTGTGGGACTGGTACACTTCCTATCTGCTTCACCCCATCGCCTCGTTGCAACAGGTCCCGTCCGACCATTCAGATTGGGAGGATGATCCAAATTTCCTGTTTGAGCGTTTAGCGTTCCCTGATCTCTGGCTTCACCCTTTGGTAAATGTTGACTACATGAAAGCTTTGCCCACTTGGAGGTTCAGAGCAGTTGGTCAGCACAAAGGGGAGGCTTCTGCTGGAAGCACAGATGAAGAGACCGATGGTTCAAATTCAGATACAGAGTGCAGGAGGGATTCTCCACACTGTAGTCAAAAGCACTTCAGATGTCTGTCACACTTCAGCTGCAGTCGGGACAGCAGCAGCACGGACCCCAGCAACAGCTCCGAGTTTCAAAAAAGGTCATCCTCACCTCAGTGGGTGCAGGCAGATGACCCCCACACACTTGAGGGTGCCTCTAACCATCAGCATTCTGATTGGTCATTCTGGCCTTCCAACGTCCTGCAGTGCTCAGAGTGTGTGGTGTGTTTAGAGAACTTTGTAGCTGATGAGCTGCTCATGGGTCTGCCCTGTGGCCATGCCTTTCACCAGCAGTGTATTGTGGTGTGGTTGGCAGCAGGAAGACACTGCTGCCCAGTGTGCCGCTGGCCCAGCTACAAGAAGAAACAGCAGAGGGCAGCACAGAGCAGCTCTGCTGAAAACACACTACAAAACTGATGGAGGGGTTGATCAGCTGAGCCTCCTCTTCTGTTCTGTACTGTTATGGTGCTTCCTCACCACATGGTACTCGCTCCACTCAACTTGTTCACCAGTTGTTGAGGGTAGAGGTTGGCTAATTGTGAGGGTTTTTTTTTAAAGTTCAGTTTAAACACAGTTTGGAGCTGGAAAATAATGTGGTGATGTTGACACTGATAAAATGAACAATCTTTGACTTCTTTACAAACCAGAGGTAGAAACTTATTCAGATTCTTTATTCAAAGGGAAGTACAACAGTACAATCTCTGTAATGTACTTAAGGAAAAAACAGCACTTCTACATTTCTAATGCTGTTTCTGTGTAAAGCTAATTGAACCGTTGTGGTATTTTGCTCTTTTGGTCTTGAACATCCAGACACAATCCTTCTCAAATACATAAAAATTTAAGTACTTACCAAGCAAGGAGAGTAGGATGGAGTTGAGCTGGTACCATCAGGTGGAAAAGCACCATTAACTCATCCAATGCTTGATAGGGCATTAATACTGTCAGTCATCTTTACAGCTTGCTTAGGTAATGTTAGAACTGACCATACAAAAGGAAAAACATTAATGTTAGTAACTAAATTCCCCTAGGCTGTGAAGATTTGGATGTTATCATGATCCAAACTTCAACCTCATATTACTTTAAATGATGTCTCCTGATTATCCATGTTTAAAGCAGCTCCTACATCTGGTAACTTTAATTTATTTCAATTAATCACATCCCATAATATTTTTATTTTCAAAAGTGCAATTAAAAGAAACATTGCAGGTATGTTTTCTTTATGAACCAAGCATTTTAAGTTACTGTAGTACTGCTTCATGATGTACTTTGAACTCGTCACTTCTCCTGGACGCCACTTGATGTTTTTGGTTAGATGTCAGAACTAAGACCTGTGATTAACACAATGTTCACTTTCTCACTTTTTGTTCAGCAGCAGAAAAAAAACACACAAATACATTTGGTGAGCTTTTGTCCTTGCGGGGAAAAAGTCCCATTGGTTTTTTGTCATGGGAAATTGTGCAACGCGATCTTATGGTTTGACCTCCAGGGATCGCTGCAGCGCTGTATTCATTTCTGGTTCTGGATCATCTTCATTGAATCTTGAACTTCCAGGTTGTTGCCAACTTGTCATATTCTGGCAAACAGCAGCTTTACTGACAGTGAGGTTGACTTCCATTACCAGATACGTTACTAACCCAATTAAACCCCACACTTAAACTTGCACTATCATCTCTTTAAATTATTGTTATTGATTTCTAATGCACTAAATCCAGAGATGTAATCTACTTTCAAGGGCAAAAGGGCATAGAACTGGGGGTGCCTGACTATTTTTTTTTTTTTATGTTTTGGGCTTTTTTTTATTTAGGAAATCTGCTTTTGTATTTTTTAACATCACAAGATTTAACCATCACTGTAACCGTCTTATGCTACGTTACACAAGGCGCACCTTCATATCTGTAGGTGACTTTATTGTATGTTTGACTTTGGGAGGGTGAGGACATTTTCTCATAATCAGGTGTGTAGTTGCAGGTTTCTACTCAAAATTTCACCTTCATTAGTTAGTTGATTCAGAACCAGCTAATGGGTAAAAGGCATATCTCCTTATGTTGGTTTAATTTTCTGAGATCTAACATTCAACATTTTCTTCCCCACTGTAGTTCTCCTCAGAAGTGACAAATGTCAGTGACATCAGTGTCTTTGCCAATCACTTAAAAAAAGGATGTGGCAGCTGACCAAGTTAGACAAGAGGCTATCATAATTCTGAGCCTCATGTAAGAACTAAAACAGATGCATTGTAAACATAGTTTTGGAAATACTTCATGGATTGCTGTGTTAGCCTTTAAATGCATCACCTTACAACAGCTTCAGTGGGGTCCACATGAGCACCACCCAGCCTCTGTTCTAGGGTTCCTTCCTGGCCCAGGTGATCACAGCATCCGTTTAGTATCTGCTACATTATGATGATAATGATGATGCTACTTCCAAAGATAATGAGAGTAAAACTCACACAGAAGGCACCAGCATTTGACAAAGTGATAATAATGCTGGAGGTCAGGATCTTAAAGATTGAGGTTTGCACACCACAAAAATGTCAGAGATTTTTATGGATTAAACATTTAAAACCTAGTAATTTTGCAATCAAGGTGAAACCATTCTGCAGTTAACTGGTAGATCACAGCTGATTAGGCACCCCTGTCGTAAAGCGTGTGGTACGTCACTGTTTGTTCCTCCACCATCATCAAGACAGAAACCACTAATGTCCAGGTGGAACATGCAGTGCAGCGTCTAGCAACCTAAACCTCAGAATTTGTTTTCACAATTAACAATCCAATTTCACCTTTTAATTCTACCTTACAACTGACTTTAAAGGTAACAAACCCATATGTCTAGAACTATAAGGTTCAGCTCAGATTTTTCTTCCTATTGTACAGAATACCATGTCTGTATATTTTTGGTTCTGACTTGATCCAAGCAGACAGTTTACAGTATCTGTTGAGATGCTGCTGCTGATGCCCCTTAGTGACGATGCCATGGATACTACCATGTAGAGACCCTGTCACAGGCGTCTGTAGTTCTGGAGGTGATGCCCATATAGTTCAAACATCACTCATATATATATATATATATATATATATATGGAAATCCTAATGGCCCAATTAAAAAAAAAAAAAACTGTTTATGAGTATTTCTTTGTTAAAGGAGCATTTTCATAGTTTGATGTTACTTTGGGTCTATGCTATAATGGATAAAGAAAAGATAAGCTTTCACAGTTATGTCTTCTCAACCATGCAACTTCACTCTAATAGCCAGTAATAACATTTAAATCACATTGAATTTGTTAAAATATTATATGATATTGAATTCTACTGCATTTGGAAGCCATTAAACTCACATGCTCTGCTAACTTCTGCGTGGTTTCCTTCTGTGAAGCAGCTGTACGGTAGAGTAGCTGTTCTGTCCTGACTTTTGCTCTGGTTGTTGGATCAGTCAGGGTGACGCACACTTAACTGTGATAGGCTCATTAGAAGCTACTATGTTTAAATATGTGCTGATACCACTACCACACTATTCTCTATGTGCTGATGAAGCAGGACCAAAATTCTATACCATTATGCATTGGTCAAGATCTTAGATGCTAACATTGTTTGGACATTTAACCAATGATTTTGCCCGCTGAATCAGCTGTGGGCTGATTTGTTTAATGCTTTGTCAAACTGAATGTTTTAAGTAGCTCTCCATATCGCCATAAAGGCATGTCTGTAAAAACTCAGGAAGTGATCTGAGCACTCATACTGACATGCTCAAAAATGACTGAAAGGAAAAAGAGCAAATTCATAAATAAAACAATGAAGTGTCTGTATTTTACATACAAAACCCACTTGAACCTTTGTCAAAAATTACTTTCCAGGCAGTCATCCCAGTCTTTCAGCCCTACTTCCAAATGCATTTCACAGTTTTTCTTCTGCATTTTGTTCATAGTAATAATTTGTACTTTTTTATTTTACAGTCTTCAAAATGTAGGATTTGCTTGTGCTTTTGTGAAGTTTGTATCAGATTTTATTTTATGTTGTGAGATGCTTGTTTGTGTTAGCTAACTCCATTTCTAAGAAACACTGTCTTGTTTGTCTACACCTATGATCTTTGTCTGTAATTTGATTGTGTGGAGAACTCAGGTTGGTTTCTCCATGAAAATCTTTGTGCTCCCTCATAGTTTCTTCAATGTCTTCAGCTCCTCTACAGCAGCAACACTATTCAACACTATCTGCTAAGGAATGGAGTCATCTAACACACGTCAATGAGCCCTCAAGCATGAACTCAGACAAACCAAGCATCAAACATTCATCTGAAATATAGCAGAGATTGAAATTGGATTGTATTTGATATTTATGTTACGGGTGACTAGCGTGGTTAAACAAACACCACACTGTGTCCGACATTAGCTCTTAGCTCTGTTAGCTCATAATAAGAGATGTCATTTCTACCATCAACCCATAGGATTTGCAGTGAATTAGATCTTTTACTAAAACTGAAATAAATTAAAGATTTGGTATGTAAGCTTTGCATGAGCTTGTTCTTAAGTGAAGTTTGTGTTGGAGTCTGTTGTGTTGAGTATTGGTCATTTGTTGAAATTAGCAATAATAATAATAACACATTAGAATTTTATAGTGCTCTTCTAGACACCCAAAGTACTTTACATTATTGATCCGTTGATTATTGATCACATTCCTCCTCTGGTGGTGGTAAACTACATATAACTACAATACCATTTCTAAGCTAACAAAATTGGTGTTTGCACCAGAGAAGCAGGATATAAGTACATTTCTAAGCAAATAGTAGCTAATCTTGTACACTGTTGCAGAAAAGTTATTGAAGAACTTTTGAACAAGTATAAGGATTTTTGCAGAAAAAACTAATTATCGTCCTAAAAGTCAGTGTGCTGAATGTGGGCAACTGAGGCACTCAGGTTGGAAATGGACTTCTACCAAAGCTTCACATAAGCACATCAGAACATGTGAAAACTACTATCTCACACTGAAGCTTTAAACATACTGTTTGAAGATACAAGGATCGGGCCTTAACCTTTAACACAGAGGGTTTGTTGAGTGTGTATCCTCTTAAATTAAACCTTTTTTTTCTTTCTGTCTGACAAATGAGAGAAAGAAATCATTATCCTCTTAAATTGTCATTTGACTCACATTGACTGGCACAACCAATGTCCCACCTGATCATATGCCTTGCTCTCTGGTACCTTGTCAGGAGCATGGTAACCTTAATGATATCATATTCATATTCCAAGTATCATCCCATGGTCTTGCACCTGTCGCAGAAGCACAGAACATAAGAAAAAGCCATAATTTCAAATGAAGATCATCCCGTAAATGTCTTTCTAAGCTTACAGTATGTGTGCAGTACCTAAGAAACTCACTGATTAAATAAAGTCACTGTAGGATTGAACACATTTAAACAGGGCTTCTGTTTGAGTTGTGTCGGACTGACATCAGTGTTTTTCATTTCTGTCTGAGTTCATTCAAAGATGAGCAGGATTAGAGTTATTTTCCCTCATATTAAGTAGGTTTAAAAAAGACTGTAAGATTCTAATGCAACCACCTGCTGCTAATGCAACATGTCCTCTGCATTCCTATAGGTTTAGTCTACAGTTCCACTCAATCTTACCATGTCCAAAATGTTGTGCAGTGGAGCTGAAGCAGACTGATACACATTTGTTTAAACTTAAGAGAAAAAAATACAACTGTAACTTATTCCAGGATTCTTAACTGTAATCCTTCTGCTCATTCCTGTCCACTTTGTGTGCGAAGGGAGGGAGAGGGAAACTTCTATGTAGACCAGTTAACAATTAACCAAAAATAAAAGGTGTGACTCAGATATTTGTCAAACTTATTTTTTCAGTGGTCTTATTGTTTTGTGTCCTGGCAAGTGCATGTTTGTATATTACAGAGGCTCCTATGACGAGGTAATATTATCAGTGACATTGTCAGGTTAGTCAAATAAGGTTTTCTTATAATGCTACTGTAATTGACATTTGCTTGTTTGTCTCAGATATTGATATAGATAGTGTTGCTATTCATAATGTAGCATAGCTTAATCCAACATTCCTCACATTTCTATAATGCATAGTAGCTGAACTATCATCTGGAGTTCCCAAGCTTTTTCAACTTGGGAAATTTTGTAAAATCATCAAAAAAAAAAAAAAGCCATGGAGTGACAGACAATGTTGAACAAGTGGTACCAAGCACAAGCAATTATGGCATTGATCCAGCTGATGTCGTCACGTTTATGCGTGTGCTGATGTCAGCATATCAATTGCCTCTATATATGTGCAAGGATTGAAAAAAACTGAAACAGGATTGATGTTTTGAAATTTGCCCGTTGTAAGTAAATGGGAGGAAAAACATGTTTTTTTTATTTGATCTTTGATCTGCTTTTTCCAAAATCTAATCCCATCTAGTCTGGGTCACTGGTGATCTATAAACCCAATTTAGTATGAATTTGACCAACACTTTTGCTGCTGAAGTGTTAAACAAACAAATAAACCAAACCAAAAACAACACCCCTTGCCTCTACTTTGGAGGGGGGGGGGGGGCAGACATGCTGATGTCTGCTCCATATTAGAGAATACTGGAATATCAGTCACAGCAATAACATGTTAATCACCATTTAACAGACACAAAACAATGGCACTGCTAATGTACACAACTAATGTCTTTCATCTGCATTTTAGTGGGTTTTGTGGGGTACAGTACAATGCTTCCTTGACGTGGAGACGTGGGGGGTGGGGGCTCCCACTGACTGATGGTCCTTGGTGTGTGTCAGTTGTGTTTCTCCGCACCGAAAAATAGTTCCCATCCAAAATGAACAAGACAAACCCTTTGCTGTGAATTGCGCCGTCATTCATCAGTACATTAAGTACATGAAGTACATTAAGTACAATAAGTACATGAAGTACATGAAGTACATGAAGTACAATAAGTACATGAAGTACATTAAGTACAATAAGTACATGAAGTACATGAAGTACATGAAGTACAATAAGTACATGAAGTACATTAAGTACAATAAGTACATGAAGTACATGAAGTACATGAAGTACAATAAGTACATGAAGT
>JAPSES010074631.1:0-10298 GCA_029822895.1 Maxillicosta whitleyi
TATATAATATACACGACAGCGTTTGATCGTACATTAAATATTAAAGTAGTTCCATCCATTTGTAGGTGTGTAAATATAAGTGTTCATTAAAGATCTGGAGCTAAATTTATTCAACAGCTTCTCTACATCTAAGTGATTTATCACCATGTACAATATTTCAATATTTACAAGAGAAAATAAAAAGAGTAAAAATTGTAGTAATAATTATTAAACAAATTTTAATTATAACAAAATTATTATACAGTATTTATGTACATTTATGTGTGTGTACGGAAGAGCATTAGGGCCACTGGGAAAAAAATTAATTAATTAAAGAAAAAAGTCCAAATAAAATATTTTTTTCTCAGGATTCCTAACAATATTAAAAAAAAATATATTGAACTTTATTTAATTATCCCCCCCCAGTGGAACTAACCTTCCATATTTACACAAATACATATTATTTGCCTTGTAGCACAATTGCATACGTTATATTTTGGCCCAATTGTGAGATTTGCTTAATGTTATTCTATGTTATTTATTTTCAATTTACTATGAGACTAATTATAATTAATAATTAAATGTGATCAAACAGCTTAAATTGGAGGAAACACGTCCGTCTGTTTTTGTTTTCTTTAACATAAATATTCTTATTCTGTTGCTGCTGTTTTTATATTTTTTCTGATCACTTCACTGTCAACGCACTGATCTGAGGTGTTTCTGTGTAAAAAAAACGTCCCATCCTTGTAATGAATGGATCCCGTCTGTTCCGCACAAATAAACCTGCTGCGTTCAGTCAGAGCAGAAATAATAAGCAGGACGTACGTCTGCGTTACGGAGGCGACGGGACGGTTTCACCTGCACTCGTATCGACCAGGACGGATGAGCGCGAGGAGCCGCAGTCTATAGATCATCAATCAATATCTGCAGTGATTGATTAGCCCTCAGCCCGTGCAGCTCATTAACTCATTATACGGTTCAGCAGACGAACAGGAAGTGATTCATTGCGTGACCTCGGAGTCGGCCTTGGAGGCAGATGGCCGCCGCTCCAATAAACGAGCGCTGGTGTAGGAAGGGTTCACTCCGATGGATTAAATTAGAAAATAAAAATACAGCCACGCAGCCTGGGGCGGCGAGTGGGAGGGGCTAATGTCCAGGAGGAAACCACAAACAGGAGGTGAAGACGGTGGGAACAAAAACAGAAGGAGTTTACATTCCTGTTGTTTATTCTGACGGGAAAAAAAGGTGACGTTTGAAGTGGAAACGAGAGCGAAGAAACTGTGAGAAATGAAAATCTAATGATGTGATGGAGCCATGAGGGCAGTTCTGGGTTTGGTACCAACACACCGCTTTATTTTTACCTTCAGGTTTTATTTTATTCACGGTTTGAACTGATGTGATTTTGAACGAACGTTTTATCTTTACATTTATTCTGAAAATATTCCTAAAAGTTGTGACAGAAGGGAATGTGACCGGGGGTTGATGTAGGTTTGATTATCCAAACTCTGACCAGCAGGGGTCACTCTGGTACCAGAACATGCTTAGTTCTACCAAAACCACAGAAAAGACGGAACTGTTCACACGTTTGTATTATTGGTATTAACACGTTTAATTCAAGCTAAATCTCATAACCGCTAAAAATAAGTGTTTTATTATCTTCATGTGCTGCATCAGCTGAGTTTACATTATAGCTCTGTTAGCTTAGCTCTTTTAGCTTTGTTAGTGTAGCCCTGTTAGCTTAGCTCTGTTAGGTTTGTTAGTGTAGTTCTGTTAGCTTAACTCTGTTAGCTTTGCTAGTGTAGCCCTGTTAGCTTAGCTCTGTTAGTTTTGTTAGTGTAGTTCTGTTAGCTTAGCTCTGTTAGCTTTGCTAGTGTAGTCCTGTTAGCTTAGCTCTGTTAGCTTAGTTCTGGTTTTAGACTGAAATCAGCCACAGTAAAATCACTAATCACCTATGTTAATTTAGCTCTTTTAGTGTAGTTCTGTTTGGTTACCTCTGTTAGCTTTGCTCCGTTAGCTTAGCTCTGTTACTGTAGCTCTGTTAGCTTAGCTCTGTTTTCAGCCTGAAAACAGCCGCAGTAAAACCACTAATCACCTGTTTTCTGTTCAGTTCCCTCATCAGTAGCTGAACTAAAGATCTGTTTGGAATCGAACAAACAAAGTCAGAACTGTCACAGAATCCTCACATTTGTGATTTAATGGAAAATCTTACACACTTTTATTTGTTTGACATTTAGTAAATATCAGTAGTTTTGTGCAGATGTCCGATGGAAAAGCCATGTTTGAACCCAAGGGTTTTTTTTAATTTTTATTACGTCTCGTGCCTTTACGCTGGTAGTATGTTTGAGATTGTTCTGTAAAAGCTTTTATTTTGGAGCTTTTGTTTTTGATCATGGCAGAAGAACTCACAGTGAAACCTGTCAAACCCGTCTTTGTACCAGTTAGCAGCTGTGGTTCCATCCAAAGAACAGAAGAACATTTAGTGCGTGGAAACAGAACCATTGTTCCCCAAAGGATGATGGGAAAGGATTTGGATGTTTCACCCTCTGTGATGCAGAACATCATTAAAACATTCAAAGTCCATCACAGATGCCCTCGGGCAACTTTTTACCTCATTACTCGCCCTAAATGCCCCGGTCCAGACGACTGTATGTTTGGTTTGTGTTGCAGGGTTCAGTGGTAAAAATAAAACTACAGTAAAAAGGAGTTAAAATGGGCTTTAAAGACACTTTAATCATGATAAAAAGAATCATTTTGGTTATATTTTAGTCCACACAACAATGATTTTTTTTCCATTTTTAACAGTTTTTAAATGTTTTTTTAATGTTTTGAAAACTTGCCCATAAGTGTGAACGTGTGTTTGTTTCCATATGTTCAGTTCTGTGATGAACTGATGAACCCCCCCCCCCCCACACACACACACACACACACACACACACCCAAACAGGCTCCAATGACCCCGTGACCCTAGTGAAGATGAGGTTCAGAAAATGAATGAATGAATGAAACTAAAGTATATGTAGTGTAATGTATTCATATTAAAAATTACCGTATTTTCCGGACTATAAGTGTCAGTTTTTTTCATAGTTTGTCCGGGGGTGAGGCTTATACTCTGGAGCGACTTATGTGTGAAATTATTAACACATTATTATATAATTTCACATGTTATTTTCACACTAAACCACCAGAGGGCTTATAATAATAATAATAATAATAATAATAATAATAATAATACACAACAAGACAGTCAAAACAGTGAATTCTGGTCCATTTAAAGAAAATAAATAAATGAATAAACAGGTCAATACCAACGTAAACACCTTAAACGTACTTCCAGTTCCAAGACAGGTAACATCTTCACGTGGTGTAAAACAGGCTCCAGTGTTTAATTACATTTGTTGTGTGTTTTCTACGCCGTTCCCTAAACGAACAGAACATCAGCACAGGGATTAAACAGATTAAAAAGCCTGCGTTGTTGTTTTTTTTAGTTTTTGACGGAGGAAGCTGGAGTTGGAGGCTTTTCCTGCAGGATCTGTTTCTGTGTTTTATTCAATTACCTGGAGCTACAACTCCATCAACCTAAAGCCGAAAACGGCGCTCTGACAAAACCCGTTAACGTCTGAGAATTTTATTACGTTGCGTTATTTAATTACTTCATGCGTATCTGATGTTGCATTTTTAGCGCCGCTCCTCCGGGGACGAATAAAACCCAGATCGACTTCATTCGCTTTAATAATCGTCCTCTTGGCTCATTACTTTTCCATTTCTGTCGTTATCTTTTCACATGTAATCGGTTTATACACAATCAGACAAAACAGACACGTCAACTACGACCTGAAAACCACTGGGATGTGGGCGGGGTTATCAGGTAATTGATTAGTTGATTGACAGCGGCTCCTCAAAACAAACAATTCATACATAAATATAAACATCAGAGACCAAAGAGACAATGAGGAGCATGTTATTAAAGCTGGAATGTGCTTTAGATTTAATGATTTAATGTCTAAAATCTGTTTTCTCCAGCTGGAAAGAAAAGAAATTAGATCATTTTTAATAGAATTAAGATCGAACTGGTGTTTGGACAAAACATGGAGCAAATTAATCAAACTGATAAATTTAAAAAAATTAAGTAATTAAAAAAACATGAATGATAGAAAGAAAATAATCTATTAAATGTATAAAAAAAAATGTACAAAAAAGACCAAGAAACTAAATAAATAAAGCTTAACAAACTCAGAAACTAACAATATAATGAAAAAAAAGAACAGAAAATTTCAGTGGGCAAAAAACAATGAACAAAAATAATTAAATAAATGAACAGAAATAAGCAAAAAAGACCAAAAATATTTAACAAATTGAACAGGTATTAACAAAATAATCACAAAGAATCTGCAAAAGTCTATAAAATTAACAAATAACGTATTAAAAAATGTCCAAAAAAGAGCAAAGAATAAAAACATTGAATAAAACTTAACAATAAACTCAGAAATTAACAATATAAAGAAAAAAAGGACAGAAAACATGAATAAATACCAGTGACACAAAAAAAACAAAAACACACGAAATGAACAAAATAATTAAATAAATGAACAGAAATAAGCAAAAAAGACCAAAAATATTTAACAAATTGAACAGCCATTAACAAACTAACCACAAAGAATCTGAAAAAGTGTATGAAATTAACAAATAATAATAAAAATAAATAAACGCGTCCTGAACAAAGTGGATTCATCAGTAAAACATGGAAACGTTCTGATTATCTTCACGTCTGAATCTGATCGATCTGCGTCGGAACCAAAGTGTCGCCGTCATCAGCTCATAAATCACATCCTGGAATGTGGAAAATAATGGGATTTCCTACACGTGTGGTCATGAGTTCGACGAAACAAGAAAAGAAAGGGTCCATTTATTTGTGAAATAATGTAATTTTTCCCTGTTTTTTTTTTTTTTTACTGCATGTCACCAGTGTTTCCCGCAGAAAATTACCTATTCAATGCAGGGGGTTGCTGTGGCGTTGCATTCTGGCGTTGCGTTACAGCGTTGTGTTACACCATTGCGTTACGCCGTTGCGGCATTGCGTTACAGTGTTGCATTATGGTGTTGCAACGTTGCACTGCGGCGTTGCAATGTTGCGTTACGACATTGCGTTGTGGCATTGTGTTGTTGCATTGCAGCGTTGCGTACTGGTAGCGTACCAGTAGTTTACAGCGGACCCCCAGGTTACCATGTTCCCAGCTTACGTTTTTTTCATGTTATAATGTGGGATACGCAGTTTTTTCGTCCCCACCGTACAGCATCAACAACAATTTATCTCACGTGTCCAAAAATTCAAACTTGGCGATCAGTGTGTACGACCGTCAGCATCACTAAGATGCTGATATGCTATTGGCCGAAACCCCTCCCACAATGCCCCACAGAGATGCTGCCTCTCTCTCTTTATCGCTCGCTCAGTTCCAGATCTAGTGTGCGTTACGTACAGACTTGTATCCATGGATACCAAAATTGTGAGTAATGATAAAGAGAGAAGTAAAAAAAAAAAGGTAACTATGGAAACGAAGCTGGAGATAATAAAGAAGTACAGTATAAGTAGTATTTACTACACTATTGTGTTACTCATTTTTAATCCCAACCCGAGTACAAACACACGCCATAAAAACAACAAAACTTACACTGATATTAATAATTAATTATGTTAAAATCATTTTAATTCTGAAGTGGGTCAAACTAATAAAATCCTTCATAATAACCTATAAATAATAAAAACTCCACATTTTTCTCTTTGTTTTAGTGTAAAAAAAAAAGTAAAATTACATCCTTTCACAAAAAAAAAAAATGTGAATAAAAAATGTGAATAATCTGAACAAATATGAACAACATGAAATATCTGAACAGACTTAAGTGTGATTTTAATACGATTCTGTTCATAAATATTTTATGCGTTTCTGGATTCAGTTAAAGTTGTACTTATATTTCATGCTGTTCACATTTTGAGGGAAAAATATTTATTATATGATATTACTTAATAGCGCATATTATTATAGTATTATTATAGTACTTCAATGGCCCCGCCCACTTTGGATCATATTTGTTTAAACGTGGCTCCTTTTTTCACACATTATGAAGAAAAATAACAGAAATGAGCAAAAAATAATCAATAAAACAAACACAAATGTTCAGTATATTCCAGAAAAATGCAAATACAGACTAGATTAAATCAGACGAGACCAAAGTGACTCCTGGAAAAAATACTGTCTCTGTATTTTTAGAGCGAATCCGGCGTACGTCTGTGGAATCTGGGGCTTTACTGCAGCTGTCGACGCTTTACGGCGTTAATATCTGTCCACACTGGCTGCATTTCTTGAACGCTGCCAAATTATTTTCCGTGAATGCAACTAAGTTTCACCAGATCAGCTGTGATTTATTTCCTAACAATCACACGGTGGCTGTAACCCGCATGTTTTTCGCTGCGTTCCCACGGCGACGTTGCATTTCTGCAGTTTTTGTTGTAAACACGCTGTTACTCGTCAGCGCTAACAGACTTTTATCAGGTTTTTTATTACACTTCAGTAAATACAGGCCTTTATTTACACGTGAATGTCAATTTCATGCTTTGGAGATGTGAGCCACTCCGGCAAAAATAGCGGCAGTGGATAAAAATAGTGCGCGGAGCCGATGGAAACACAACCAGCCTGTGAAACGGCAGCGTGAGGGGGCGGGGAATAAGGGGGCGGGGTCAGTAGAAACATGTCTGAGGCTCTGCAGGGATCGCACTTTTACACCACAGTTAAAACAGCTGTTTTCTGCTGCTACAGGTAACATCCTCCTGATGAAGGACGCTCCTCCTCCTCCTCTTCCTCACCAGCCAGTTTGGACGTCAGAGACACTGCAGGTTTCACCAACAGGTCAGTAAAAAAAAAAACAACAGTCAGTACAACTTTAATAGAAACTTCTGACATAGACGTCCTGTGGTGGTCCGTGCTGCTGATGTGTTGAGATAAAGCAATCTGATTGGTCGTTCAGTGGAATCTGCAGGGTCAGCAGATGATCATTAGTGTGTGTGTGTGTGTGTGTGTGTGTGTGTGTGTGTGTGTGTAACAGTGCACTCATTGTTACCGGTCCCAGATCATCAGTGCAGATCATTATGGATCTGGCTTCAGCACAAAGTGTTTTTTTTTTTTTCTGATGCTTTTATTGCGTTAACATACTTTGTAATTACAGCTTCGCTCTCACATTGTGACATTTCACGTTAGATTTAATTTGACATCTAAGTTTGATTCATGACTGATAACATTTAGCTTATCTTTCTGCTTTTTTTTGTACATACGGTGTTGTGTAAAAGTCCAGGTCCAACGTTCTGTTTGTTGGTTTTGTAACGTTCTAACACGTGTGTGTTTGTCTGTGTGAAGGCCTATGCACAACAAGAAAAACAAGTTTCAGAGAGAAAACAGCTTCTATGTTTTCAGTGTCAGCAACAAGATATAAAAGAAACGGTGATGATAATAATAATGAAATAACAAAGATACGTAACATTAAAGACAGGAGAACTTATCTGCACAAAAGAATGTTCATTTTATCAACAAGTAGCCTACCATAAGAGGCTAAGCTAACGTTAGCTTCTTTAGCACACAAATGCTAACTGAGCTAATGTTAGCTCCTTTCACACACAAATATTATCAATGAAAGACAGATCAACCTTTTTTTAATTTAGGGGTTCAATATTCATATTCATCCTTTAAGTTAGTTTGTTATTTGTGTTTAAAGGCTGAATAAATACTATAACTATGTAAAGGAAACACAAGTAGATCAGACACTAGCTATTATTAGCTAATGTCTGACTTCTATTCTGTTAGTCAGATTATTAGCACCACATGCATAATATATAATATACATACAGAACATTTCTAATTATTATTACATACATTTGATATTAATTTATTGTGTGAACATCCTGTTTGTGGGTTTTGTCAAGTTCTAACGTCCACACATACGCGTTTCAGGATTTATTTACATAATATAATGTTAATTTTATAAACCTCAACGTTAACTAAGCTAATGCTAGCTCCTTTAGCGCACAGCTGTTATCAAAGAAAGACATTTTTTTTAAGGGTTCGGGGTTCAGTCATTCATGTTTCCTTGAAGTTGTGCTGTTGTTTGTGATTCAAGACCAAATAAATAAAAGTAGGAAAAGGAAGCACAACTAAGACTGGTGTCAGACATATTTTTTATTGGTAGCGAGTAACAGTGTGCTAAGCTAATATTAGCTATTGTCTGGCCTAAGACCAAAGCAAGACGTTTTTATTGATATCTATGCTGCGTTCTAGACCGGGTTTTGAACCCGTACGTCACAACTTCAAACTGTTCCAGGGAAGTCACTAAACAAACAACACTCATTTACAATAATTTCTGTCGTCTTGTTGATTGTTCTTTACTTATTTGAGGGAAACACAGGAGTAAAAACAACACATTAGGTAAGAGACGCTGTTCTACCTTTTATGTTATTTGTATTTTGCAGAACATTTATGGATAAATACTGTCGGACCAACACCTTATTTTAATAAATAATTTGACTTAAAAACTGCACCCATTAAAGGAGGGAGCTATTGTCGTTCAACAGGTTACGTGACGTCAGAGCCCAGATGTGGGAGAACATCGATCTAGTACGGCTTCGTGGGTGGGTCACGGGTTTGACTGACGTACAAGTGGGTTTTCACTGGTAGAAGGTTGGAAAAATACGAGTTACGGGTTACCTGGGACGCAGCATTATTAAGGTCTACCTACACATAGCGTATATTTATTATTATTATTGTTGTTGTTTTATAAAATAAGTGACTGGGTAGCTTAGTTAGCTTAGCTTACCTTATCACTAGCTTTGTGCGGAAGATGGCCGGTTCGATCCTCAGGTGGGCCCTTGGGTAAGGCCCTTTATGCTATACATCCCTATACCTGTAGCCATGAGGGGGCGGAGTCTTATTGTTCTGGTCCCAAGCCCAGATAAATACAGAGGGTTGTGTCAGGAAGGGCATCCGACGTAAAAACCTGTGATGAATCAACATGTGAATCTGATTCGCTGTGGCGACCCCTGACCTACTTACATTATTAATTTAAGGCTGAACCAAAAGAACGTGTTTTTTCCAATGAGAATGGGACGACTCCCTTCGTACATGACAAAAAGGCATGAAGCAGTACTAGTTTTCTTTAATAAAACTAGTTGCAGTATATGTTCAATACATGCTGTTGAAAGGATGTTTATTGTTGGTTTTATTCGAGTAAGAAGAAGAAACGTGCTGTTATATACAATCGATGTACATTTTTTGTGTCAAATGTGTTCTTGTCATTGGGTCAGAGGTCAAACTAAATAGTGAGTTGAACCTTTACGACACATTTACTTCAGTTTTTTTGTCACATATTTCCTTATTATTAAGTCTAAATAAAAGAAAAAGAAACCTAAATATTTAGCATTATTTCAATGGTAAAAAACAAACAAACAACTAAGCTAAAGATGGAGTCGGACTTCCCTGTATGGTTTCCTAGTGTTTTTCCCAGTTACAGTATGAATATTTCTTTGACTTTGCTTCATGTGCTACTTTTGCACAGACACATAAACAGGTGTGGAAGCAGCTCGCTCCTGCTGTTCCTCTGTTTTTAATACAGGTGATAATTGGACCGAACACATACCTGTTTCCTGTTCAACCTGCTAATTCTCACTGGGTTCAGATGTTTGGTTAATCCTTTCTGAAACATGTTTGACATCCTGAAAGTCAGAGAGTTTTAGGTGTTTTTTTTTTTTTTTTTGGGGGGGTGGGGGGTATGACGTGGAATCACTGTTTGTGCTTGTGCCATTCTACCAACATCACTGAAGAGTCTGAAGTTAACGAGTGTGTTTGGTGAGTCAGGTGCAGGCCTACAAGGATGTTTTCCAACCTCTAGAGCTCAGTGTGCTGCTCCGGACGCCTATTAGTGACCCCTCCTAACCCTACCCCCACCCTGCTTAAATAAACACCTCTACAGATTTAGACAAACCAGGTGGATGGTCAAAAAGCTCAAAACAGCGAATTTCAATGAAAGGCGACGAGTTTGCAGGTATGAAATTAGGTGATGATGTCTTTTAAAACTTCTAGTGACTTTCAGGACAAACATTACATACTTTCAGTACCGACGGGTTGGCAACAGTAGTCGCTTTTCCATTAAGCTAATGCACAAAACGTTACCGATATTTACTAAATGTCAAAAAACAGAAGTGTATAGTGTTAGTTTGTCCATTAAATCCTAAATGTGTTAAAAACATTAGTGTATAATGTCAGTTTGTCCATTAAATCCTAAAT